>JARJRV010000244.1:0-29580 GCA_030783925.1 Aschersonia sp. MBC 735 | reverse complement strand
GGACAAAGACGTGACGCAGTTGCGACGTCCCAGTGTGCCTGCGACGGGCAGGCCTTGTCATTGGCTGCAGCGGCCACTGGTGTAAGCGCCCAGAAGGCGGAACCGGGGGGGCTGTGACCTGCGGCATCACGCATGGGATGGACGTGCTGAACATCGCTGTCATCCCAGTCGTGACTTGCTTGTCACACAGAAAACCTGCGCCTCATTGTTTTGCCAACGACAACAAAGACGAACAAGATATACCACGAGCCATGATTCCCTAGACTTCTCCTAATAAATTCATGTGAGTCCTTCCAGCCTCTTCACACCTGCTGCACCCGGCCAAACGCCCCGCCACTCAATGCTTTCCGAGCTTCGCCAAGACTTTTGACCCTCGTCGACTTTGCTTGGGCTTGACCTGCCTCCTCCGGGGCTCAGGTCTATTTTCTTTCTCTTCTCCTTCAAGAGTGAAGCCTGACCAAAATCATCTAGCCTGTAGCCCTGCTTCGTTCTTCGTCGAGAATCGGTCTGCTGTTCTGCAATTTTGCGCCCTACGTCGAGCAAAACCAGCTGCGAAGACGAATTTCGACAGTCGCCATGGGTCACGATAGCGACGTCACCGCCCCGTCCCAGGCAGACCCAGCCATCCAAGAGTCCTCCACACTCGTCGAGACGAAAGAGTTGCCGATTCGATCAGCCAACGCCGGATCAAGCCCTGCCGCGGGAAACGCGTTGACTGGGAAACAAGAGCATTGTATGTCATCCTTGCACGCATCCATAGTGCGCTTGATCTGGCAGAAATACGCTGCTGAGTATACCAGCTGACTAGCGGGATAGATCTCAAGCGGGAACTCATCGGGAAACAAGCCAAATGGGAAATCAACGAGCTCAATACTCCTACGGCACTCCAGAGATTCGGCGCACCGTTTCGATCTGAACATGGGGAAGTTCCTCCACAGGAGTCAGAGTTACCGATCCTTCGCTACATCTTTGTTCATCATGTGCGAGATTTCCCTTTCCTCGACAAAGCCAAAGAAAAGGAGTTCTGGCAAGACAAGTTGCAAGTGGTACGTTACATTGCACCGTTGAAGCTAGACTAATGTCCATACATGCATACTAACAACCTGTGTCCTCTTCTTTAGTTTCTTGAATCTTTTGCCGTAAAGCGGATATCGTCATCAGAGGATCGGCTCGAGGAGACGAAGCGTAGGAAACTTGCCATCAAGGCTCAAAAACTTGTCGAGTTGATGATGGTGTCTGGCATCGGCACCTCGTCCGGCTTCGAGGAGCGCATCCGCTTTTCCGAGATTGAGATTGTGGACAGTAATGCCATCGATACTGGGGTAATGCACACCATTCCTGAGGGCAACTATATTAATGGATGGGATGTGAACGTTGCTGGGGTGCGTCTCATTTCTGTGAAACGAAACATCAGACACCACAAGCATGCCGAGTTCATTCTCCGCATCAAGCAAAAAGGCGGACTCGAACACTTCGTCGGACGAAGATACGGCGACTTTGCCAGACTTCACAAGAGGCTGAAGACGGAGTTGCCCGGCCGCATTCTGCCTCCCTTGCCGAAGAAGAACAAGTCGAGCACCACCGCTTCCGGAATTTGGACCGGCTGGGGCGCTGCAGACGATTCTGATGCGTCTTCAGTGTCTTCGGTATCGACACGAATGACGGGCACACCAACGCAAGCTGGCAATAACCCGGCGTTGCTCTCACCAACTTTTTCGAGTAAGATGTCTCGAGCAAGCCATGCCACTCGGTACGTACTGACTTATGGACAGGTCGTCATCGCTCCGAATCTGTCGCATCTGCTCGTTCGGCGCGCTCAAAGGAATCGCCGCGGCCATCTCTTGATGGCAAGCTGAGCCCCAAGTTTGCAGAGAAGTCAAATGACGATGGTGTAGGTGCTTCCACGAGTTGATGTCCCTCCGTTTCTTTCAATGCTAATGTTCACACGTCATGCAGAATGTCGTCTTGTGGAGGGAAAGCCAGCGTGTCTCTTTGCGGGCGTTTCTAAGGTCGCTGCTGCAAAATGCGCAGATAGCCAACACCAAGGCAATGCAGGAATTCTTGAGCGGTGGGCCTATCACTCCGACCGATGACGATGTCGAAGACATTCAGCGGCGTAAGGCAGTCGACGAGAAGCGAATCGAGGAGCAGAAAAAGTTTTACGAAATCGCCAGGAAGCGAGCGGCAGATCTCGATGAATACATGGAACAGTGAGTATTTTCACAAGTCCATGTATAAAGGCAGGCGCTGCCGTGCCCATGGCTTGCCGATACTGACGGCGGTTTTTAGATTTCGACGAGATATCGTGGAGAGAAATGGACTCACCATGTTGTTCCAAGAGATCAAAGAAAAGGATACGATCCAAGACCTCAGTCTTCAGTATCAGAAGTTCGCTGAATGGCTCAGGATAGAGGTCGCAGCCGTCATCTACCATCTTTTCCTCGCCGAAGACAACTCCCCCGAGCTCTTCGCTCAGGCAAAGCGCATTCACTCTTTCGTCCCGTACACGGCGCTCAAGAACGTGATCAGAATCGCCAACCCTGCCGCCGTCATGGCCGGAGTCTTGGACATCTTTCTAGCCCAGCCGTTCGGCGCTCGCTCTCTGATGCAGCGGATGTTCTCTTCAACGCTCAATGAAGGCATCAAGAGCTTCCAAAAGACAATCGACGCTTTGACGAATAAAATCGCGGACCCCATCTTCACCGACAAACTGAAGAGATACACTGATGCCGACGAAGAAATCAAGGCCTCGATCCGCGCAGAGGCGGAGAAAGAAGACATTGACTTGATCGTTGTCATTTTACGATCGGAGAGCATTGAGCCGCCGTTGACAGGAGAGCAGATCGGGCGATTGTTCAATGCCTATGTTGCCTTTAATAATGCTGTCGAAAATCTGGATGACGAGCTGAAGCAGGGAGCACAGCTCTTTTCGTACCTCAAGCAACTGCTCAAGCTTTGCACGCGCCAACGAGACAAGGCTATGATGCTGCAGCTGGTCGAGGAGCCCGTCACACTGCGCCTATTCCGGGACTTGTTCACCATCTTCTACGAGCCTCTTGTGAGAGTTTACAAGTCGGCCAACGTGTACAACAGTGTGACAGACTTTTCCAAGTTCATCGACGATATGATCAAGGTAATGTTTCACAACCTGGCGATTCCGATGCGTGCCCAGGAGATGGGTGACTAATTACGACGCAACAGGTGGTCGATCAATGCCAAGAACAAGACGCTTCTGCAGATCCTAACCAGACTGTCCAAGCATTCATCGACCTGTGTGCACGGCACGAAGACGATTTCTACAGATTTGTGCACGAGGTCCATACGCATGACAACGGTCTGTTCACCCAGCTGATGGGCTGGATCGAGGGAATCCTCGAGTTTCTGCGCCACGGTCCCAAGAATGGCACTCTGAACGTCAATGCCCTGTTTGAGGGCGGTGTCAGCAGTGGTATCGTGGCAAAGGACAAGGCCATTGAGGAGATTGACTCTCTCATCGCGTGGCAGGAAGCCAGAAAGAAGTGGCATCACGATAAGACGCGACAGAAGATGGCAGCCGAAGGCTCGGGGCCAGGCTCCGCCTCGGTTCTTGGAGCCAACTTTGATACTTCCGACTTTGGGCTGGACGGACAAGACCTCCAGGACATGGCTTACGATATGGATGACGAATCCGAGGTCGAGGCAGAAGAAGAGGACGAGCTTGATCCGGTCCAGGCAGAGAGACGCAGACGGGCCAAGAAGCAAGATCGACTCCGTCGCTCAGCGGGCGAGCCGCAGAAGCCGGCCATTACGGAGGTACACAAGCTGCACGAGAACTTCCTGGTCATGCTGCGGGATGTTTTGGCAGCGTGAGGCGCACGCATTGTGGTTTGTGATGGAAATGGCGGCACGAAAGGCGGTCTTCGTACCATGGATGTTTCCTAGAGGGAGGATGATGAAGCATAAGTTGACGAGGGAGTTGATTTGTAGATGGAGGTCTAGACGCAGAGATGGCATCAAAGGCATTGCGGCCATACATAGTTGCTGCCAAAAGCAATCGATTCATATCAGGAACGTCATCGGGGCACATGATATGATGTGCTTGAAGCCACTGACTGACGCCTATCATATCGCAGCAGTTGCAGAGTTGGACGCCATTGCGCAAATTCCTGTTGGTCCAGAGAGCTGGGCGGGTGTCCATGCAGACGAGATGCACGAGTTCGTATTATTCCGTCTCTCCGACTTGGCTGACGGTGACCGCATGGCGCTGACAACTGACTTATTGCCGTCTCACGCCCCCCCAACCATCTCATCTCCATGTCGTCAGCCTCAGCTTTCCCAGCTTCGGCTCCAGCTCTTCCCGCGATCCAAACGTGTCAGCACTAGCAAGGCTGTCGTTCTTGCCTCGGCGCCCATCTCCATACGCCTGCGGCGTTGTAATGCCGGTAAGAAGAGAAATGTCCGTTCTGCACGCGACGATGAGCGTCGCCACATTGGGAGGCGCTCGGCAATCCTGGGTGGGATTGGGCCTCGATCAAGGGTTATCTGCGTAAGCATCTGTTTACGTACATACAAGTCCATCCGTGCACTGCGCCTGCCTCGATGTGGCTTCAAAATAAGCGACGTGCCTTACCTGCCTATTATCATGTGCCACTGCCCGTCTAAAGAGGCCCAACATCAGCCACCGGTAGCGTGCTGTGTTTCCGTCTTTCAAAAACTCAACATGAGTGGCATCTGAAGGGAGCTTTGCCTCACATCGAGCTCAGGGGTTTTGAAACTTGCCTTCCTCTGCTGGCATCTCTGTCGTCTGTCCCTCCGATTCTCTTGTTGACTTGGATAAGATGAAAGAAAAGAAAGGAAACTCCAGGCGCCAAAGCCCAGGACCTCGCATCAGGACTAGATCAACATTCCACCCCTTTCCCAGACTGCCCTTCGACATCAGGACCATGATCTGGGAGTATGCCGTGCCCTTCGTCTACAGTGGAACGATGTACCACGTCTCTTTCGCAGCTGTGGAAGAAGACTCGACTCGTGCTGATCTGGACGAGAATCTCTTGAACTTTTGCCCTGCTGGCATCCGCGAGAAGCTGGTCAGCCTCAGCTTCGCCACTGGCATCGGAGACTGGTCCGCGTGGACAAGCCTCATTGACACGGATTTCTCGATGTCATGTAAAGAATCAGACGTCGCCGACGAAGCTACTCAACGTCCATGCCGAATACGTGGAGCTGGAGGCTGTAGGAGATGTCAAATGCTTGCTTGACCACTATCGCGACATTGTAGTCGATGACCGCGATGCATACCGGCGAAGGGAGTGGGAAGCTGCCTGGTGGAAAGATGCTGATAAAGCTTACGATGAGACCGACCCTTTCGAGCACACTCATCGGCCTTGGTCTTGTGTAAAAGCTCTTGTCCGCAGAAGTAATCTGTAGTCATTCTGTCCATACTTTACGTGACTGCTTGCCATGTACGTAGAATTCGGCGGGCAGGACCGAAGTGTCAGTGCTCCGATAGCAACCTCACCACATGAGCAATCATCAGAGAGGGCTCGACATGATTCCCGCACAGCTCAAGTACGGGAACGTAATGATTCAATCACGGCGAAAAGATGCCCTCGCACTTCAAGTGACCCATACAAGTAATTGAGTACAAGTAATTGAGTCTGACCCGAACATCTTCCTCCACAGTGCCTGAGCAAGCCAACACTCGAGAAGGTCCTCTCTCTCTCTATCATCGGATTTTCCCCCCTCCATGTCCTATTCGTGCTGACCAAACGTCAATGTCCAGGACCTCTACAAGCCAGGATCCGGAAAGGGCCATGTTCATGTACTTTGGCGGGCTATCATCTCGGGGCCCCATGTACACGTTATGGAGGTATGCAACGATGACTGTCCTGCGATCAGGGATGTATGTACTTTGCAGAGCGCATAGAGGGGTGGAATCCTCCCTCACACGAAACTGGGATCAGATGTCCTGTGTGAAGCGCTACGTCGATGGCTTCGAAAGCCGCAGGTGCTGGGGCTGTTGAGAGGGCCAGCTTGTGCCCCTGCTACCTACCGTCTGTGGACGTGGTGAGAATTCTTCAAAAGTGGAACAGACAGCATAGTCGGAACTGTCATGCTGTTTATTTTTAACCAAATAAACGAATGCCGAGCAAATGTTGAGAAACATCATCGGATATGTCTTGCGTGACCCAGTGATTTCATGACATGTGAAAAAATATAAAAAATCGCCCAACACATGCACCGCTATGCCCCCCATCATGCCTCTTCGGCTCATAAATCGTCATATACGTCCATCATCTTGCGCTTGGCCTCGGTCACGACCTGTTTCTCGTACGCCGCCTTGTTCTCTAGGTCCCGGATCCTGTCCTGCAGCTTGGCGATTTTCTTGTCTCTTTCCTTGAGGGCGGAGCGCACCGTGTCTCGCCCCAGGACGATGCCCTTGGTCCTGCGCGAAGCATTCTGCAGCACGCTGCGGACTGACTGGGCGACGGCCGGGTCGAGGTTCTGGCCTTGCAGGAGCATCATGACTTCCTCTGTCACGTCTTCAGGCGCCTCTGAGAAATTGGCGTCTGATCGAGTTGATGATGACGTTTTGCTTGGAGTCATGAGGCTATCCGAAGATAGTGACTCGTCAAACGACGCCGTCTTGGCTCGTCTGGCGGCTGGGAACAGATTCCTGGACACGGATGGGGTGGGGAGGCCACCGACCATGTCGGTCGTACGACCGATCGTTCCAGGTGTGCTGAAGACGTCGTCGGCGATGCCGTGTGCGTTTGCCTTTTGCACACTCCTGTCGGTCATGTCGGCCAATTGGCGTTCCTCGTCCGAGTCCAGGTCGCTGAACTCGTCGGCTTCCTTCTCACGCGGCAAGTCCCTCTTCCTCTTGGATCCAGGTGTGACAGGGCCGGCTGCTGTGCCATCATCTGCAGGCGACTCATGTGTCATGTGCTGTGCAATGCCGGAGAAGGAGCCGGAGTATTCTGGAAATTCAAACGCACCCCCATGGCCATGACCCAGGGCTGGCCGTCGCGTTGGTGTAGCCAATACGCCGTACGACTCAATAGGCTGTTGAGTGAGCGTCGGCGTCTTTGGCCGAGGAGGAGGTGACGGTGGCTGGCCATCAATGCGGCCAGGCAGGCCTGTCTCCCGGACTACAGCCTCGTGTCGCCAGAGGAAGAATTTGCAAAAAGGGTAGGTCGCACAGGTCCAGAAGAATTTGCCCTTGTTCGGGCCATCCTTTCGGACCTCACGAAGGACGGCTCTCTCCCGAGGCTCGCAATTGCCTAATCACATACCACGAAGACATGCTGCGTCAGCTCCTGTGCAAAGGTCGGATTCATCTTGGTGCATGCGTGCTGACATGGTGGAGAGCCACCACGTCAGCAGTGAGCAGAGGACGGGTGAGATTGTGAGGCGTTTGCAACACGTCGGGAGCCGACCAAGATTGATGATGAGATGAGGCAAGGCGCTTCTTTGTGTGTGGGGGATTTTGACGTGAGAATGAACCTACACCACCAGAGGCCGTCTTGCCACACGCCATTGAGCCGCTTTCTCTCGGCATTGGGCGGATCCTCCACCGTCGGGGCAGCTGCAGCTGATGCGTGATGCTGAGTTCGCCGAAGCGTCGAAGTTGATGAGACCATTTGGAATGCAATCAGAACGCGGGCCACCGGGGAGGCGTCGCCGGCTTGGACGAGACGATCAACGGGTCCGAAGGCGCACTTGCGAACCCAAGGTCGTCGTGCTTATTGAAACTTGGAATTCAGCATCTTGATAGGGCGAAGCAGGATTGCAGGAAGACAAGTGACGAGGATGAAGACGGTGGTGGTGGATGAACAACGTTTCTCTCGCTCAGGGCTGGGGAGCGGGGCCGGGGTGTGGCAGAGCGGAAGGCACAGGTCAGCTCTGATTGGATGAGGCAAGGCGACCCAGCAATCTTCAGACCAACCCAATGCGGCAGTTCGAGCAGCCGTAGACAAATAATTCAATCAAGTGTTTCCTTGCACTCTTGGTTTGTATCTTGTGCTCAGACTAGCATCGAGTGCGTGCAGGGGTTCTGTGGGATAATCTCCCGGAGCACGGAGAGGCGTCCGTCCCATGTTTGGATCAGCTCTAGTTTATGCAACGCTGTCAGGCTTAAAAGAAGTGAGCACAGGAGTGACAGGTCAAATCTTAAAATGAGGTCTCGGGATGCGCGCGCCGCCGCCAAGTCCCCGGTCAGACGCACAAAGTTCCCGACTCCATGGTGAGCTTACGAGTGAGTGTCTTTTTGTTCTCGGCATTGATGAGAGATGCAGTGAGTGGTCGGTCCATGTCGGCTTTAAGAAGCGCCGACGCGGGGCTGTCGCGTGTGATGCATCAGCTCGGGGGCCCAATCCAGATGGGGAAAGGGGAAAGCAGTGGGGTTCCAGCGCCGGCCCCTCCCTGACGGCACCAGCCCCCGGGTCTCCGCCCGCCAGCGTCAGTGGGTTGCAACCTGCGGCTCCAGGCGTCCTTTGTCTGGCCGCCGCTGTCAGGTTGAGCCTGGCAGCTCCACCCAGCAGGGCGCCTGCATTTTGAGATACTGCGTCTGTGACATGCAGTTAGTTCTGTGGCTGGCTGGTCGAAGCGTCTGCGCGACGCGCCCACGAGGCTCTGAATTGTCATGTCGGCAGACCAAAGAGGTCCTTGTTCGTGGTGTGTGATGTACGGAGTTTCACCGTGCTGCCGCAACGATTGGCCGCCATCAGGACAGAGGCCATCACGTCGGCCCCGTCCAAACTACCCACCTCCAAGTACCTTCTTTACCGTACCTACAGGTAGGAAGTACCTAGGTAGAGGTACTAGTCATCCTGAACGGGTCCTTTGGGGATGCGCCTTCCCTCCGCTCGACACAAGGCTGGCCATTTCTCCTCGACTTTCGGCCGGGAACCTGTCACCATCACACTCCTCCTCCCCGCCTCTTCAATCCGCATTGGGTCGTCGTCCTCTATCTGTCTCAAAAGTTACCCGATCTGAGACTGATGTTTTGTCCTGTGATACTACCTTCCTCCCCACGCGGCAAGTCTGCGGAAATATGATCTGTGCACGGAGCAGCTGGTCTGTATCTACCATCTACGGACTCCATGCTCGGCTGACTGCTCGTCGCGACGCGAGCAGGGGAGGCCAAGGTGCGTTTGGCTTCGAGGGGAAAGAGACAGGGGGCCCAGCAGGTTCGATTGCCTGCAACTCGCGGAGAAATCTCAAAAAAAAAAGAAAAAGAAAAAAAAAAAAAAAAGAATGTGAAGTGGATGGGAGAGCGTTCGCATGAATCACTCTTTTGCTCGAACTGACTGACTAGCTGGCCATCCCGGAGGAACTTCTCTCGAGCCAATACGGGCTTGATGGATGCAGCCATTCTCAGCAGTCTCGCGCCATGTGACACATGCACTGCCGTCGCGAGCGGCAGCGAATCCTTCCGGAGATGCCGTCAAACCCTTGGCGTCAGTCGATTCGAAGGATCCAAAGCATCGAGAAAAGTTTGAGAACCTTGTGGTGACCGAGCTGAGCGGAGGAGACCGGGTTTTCTCCGTTTGATATTCCCGGCCCTCAGCTCACGTCAAGCGACACCCTCGCCGTGGGCGAAACAGAAAGTCACGGTACTAGTCCGTACAGGGGAAACATACGCCGTAGAGCACGTTACATCGGACGAGTTGTCTTCACAATCATCACATCAAATTCTCCTCGTCCGTCGGTCAACATCGGGCTGTTCGAGTGCTGAAACCTTGACGACGACATGCCCAGCTTCTCTGCAAGGTGCTTATCAAGATGCTTATCACGAGTTGGGCCACGTACTCCGTACTGTCCAAGTACTCACTCCATGCAGCTCGTCACGGCCACAGCGATAAGGTCCCCCGTCTCGCGCATTGTTCCTCCCCCGGCTATCCAGATCTAATGAGTGGTCGGGGCAACGCTGGCTATGCCTGTGTGAGTGAGTTGTCGGAGCCCGGGGGAGAGGGGTAGCAACCGACAGAAAATCCTTTGAAATGGCCGCCGAGGACGAAGGCGTGAGTCAATTGGAGAAAATGGACGGACAAATCCCCGGTCAAGATTGGTGCATTGCTCATCGCTTCTTGATCACGGACCACAATTCTGCTTACTTGTCCATCCGCGACGGCCATGCTCGTAAAGAGGCTCGACAGCGGCATAGAGGATCTGGGGTCGCCGTGCGTACATTTTCATCTTTGTGCAACCAGACGACGCCCAGCCACCTTCGCCTCTCCCAGCTCAAAAGATCCTCGCAACCCTTCACCCTTTCCCACACCCTCTTCTTTTCAGCTTGTCGACTGTGTCGGATCAGGTCTACGGCCCACCTGAACTTGACCATGTACGAAGACGAGATGCTACGTGCCAGGATTATGATCCGCTTCGAGTTGAGCATGCATCGAGGAGCCACCCACATGTGCCTTGTACTTTTCATGAAGCCGCATCCAATGAAGATGGTACCGTGTCTTGGTTCTCACCAACTGACTAGTCTTGAGCCCGTGATGATGCCGACGAGGGGTATGGGGAGCACTCGGCATTCCGAGGATGAAAGGTCGTCAGTCCTGATGGGTTGACGTATGCAAAAGTCCGGCTTCCAAGTCAGTTCGCTGGATATAAAATGAGGACCATGGGCCACTTCCCAGCCTTGATAGCATCTCCACCATCGCTCAAGCTTCTTGCCATCACATCACATCAGATTCCTCTCTGTACCCCCCCTGCGAGCCTTTCTTTAGTGCATACATCCGCGCGGGCATCTTCACAATGCGATCCTCCATCCTTCTCGCTGCTCTCCCGGCCGTCTTGGCTGTTCCGGCCGAGCTGGTGGGCAAGCGTGCTGAGCCGGCTCCTCTGCTCACACCACGTGGCGACAATGTCATTGCCGATAAGTACATTGTCAAGTTCAAGGAAGGCGTTGCTCAGATCGCCGTTGCCGACTCAGTGAACGCTCTCGAGGCCAAGGCCGACTTTGTGTATGAGACCATCTTCAGTGGCTTCGCCGGGAGTCTGACCCCCGATGAGGTTGAGATGCTCCGCCTTCGCGATGATGTGAGTGTGGCCCCTCCTCCAGGGCATGGGAAGAGTTCTCAGTTTCGACCGAACTGAGGATGGCTTGTGGATACAAACTGGAGCGCGGCGCGACTAACAAACAGTCTCGCAGGTCGAGTACGTCGAGAAGGACGCCGTGGCGCATGCCAACGTCATCGTCGAGCAGGCCGGAGCTCCCTGGGGTCTTGGACGCATATCTCACAGAGCAAGGGGTATCAGCAACTATCGATTTGACAACAGCGCTGGTGCCGGTACTTGCGTCTATGTCCTCGACACTGGCATTGAGACCACTCATCCCGTAAGCCTGAGCCCGAGCTTTCTGCCTTCCTGTCAACCTGCTGTGCAAGGCTATACTAGAACAACGTATTGATGCGCTTCTAGGAGTTCGAAGGCCGCGCTTCTTTTCTGCAGAGCTTCATTCCCGGTGAGAGTGGCGACGGCAATGGCCACGGAACTCACTGCGCTGGCACTGTCGGCAGTCGAAGCTTCGGCGTCGCCAAGAACGCCAGGATCTTCGCCGTGAAAGTCCTCTCAGACTCAGGTAGCGGCTCATTTTCGGGCATCATCAACGGCATGGACTTTGTGGCCCGGGACTTCCAGGGACGCGGATGCCCCAACGGCGCCGTTGCCAGCATGAGTCTGGGAGGCCCCAAATCTACTGCCCTCAACCAAGCCGCCGCTTCCCTCGTCGGGCGCGGAGTCTTCCTCGCCGTCGCCGCCGGCAACGACAACAGGGACGCCGGGAGCTTCTCGCCCGCGTCCGAGCCTAGTGCCTGCACGGTCGGCGCGACCGACAGAAACGACCGACGATCGTCTTTTTCCAACTTTGGCCCTTTGGTCGACATCTTCGCTCCCGGCACTGACATTCTCTCCACCTGGATCGGCGGCACGACTGTAAGTAGTCCCCATCTGCTGTGGTCCCGTAGTTGCTGTGCAGACGGAAGCAACGTAGATCAGACGACTGACAAGCTCTTTTTCAGAACGTCATATCCGGCACCTCCATGGCTACTCCCCACGTCGCCGGTCTTGCTGCCTATCTTCTTGGTCTCGGAGTCCGTCTGGACCCTGTTGCGCTCTGCAGAGAGATCCAAAACGTGGCCACGAGGAATGTTCTCAGCAACATCCCCGGAGGCACGGTGAACCTTCTAGCCTACAACAATAACGGCGCGTGAAGTGATGACGCAACGCATCAGACTTGAGATGAGTGCGTAGAGCGCGAAATTTCCAAAAGGACGATGGAATAAGTGCAGTCGGCTTGTTTTCCCTCTCTTTATCTTCCACTCATTGTTTTGTTGATGAAGGATCTGGATAAGCATTTGGTGTTGTGACGAGCTTCGAGAGGATGGCATGATAAACATGGCTTTTCACCGTTTTGATGGCAAGAAAGCGGCCGTATGCCCAAGAAGAGAACGACCAGACTTGTGTCTTTAGAAATGTTTATAAAAAGTCATGTGCACCGTCTGCGCACTCCCCATACCTTGCCATGACGTTTGAGGTGTCTGCGCCTTCTGAGGGGGCATCGGTCCCTTCTCTACACTTGCGATGACGTGCAGAAAAGCCAATCGGCAGGAACTTGAATCGACGTAAGAAGACTGGACCATCTTCATAATGGCCTCACTCCAAGATGGTGGTGGTGTTTTCTTTGGAAACATCTCTTACAGCTTAAGTAACCCCATCCATGTACGAAGCACACACAAATAGAACGAAAGTGGGGCCGGCAATCAACGCGCTCCAGACGCGACCAGCAAGCAACCTCGAGCTTCGTTTCTGCCAGACACCAGCCAGCCAGCCAGCCAAGCTCCAGCGCCGCCATGGCTTCGACGCCCAAACTCCCCACCAACAAGAAGCAGCAGTCTCTCACGTCCTTCTTCACGAGTAGCCAGCCTTCTTCACAGACCCAGCGCGACGTCCATGCCGAAGCGCCGTCTAGAAAACGGCCGCTGGAGGAGCATGGCAACGGCCTGGTCAGAGAGAGCAAGAAGGCCAAGGGCGCCGCTGAGACCAGCCCTTCGGGGGTAGGGGGGACGGCGCCTGGGCGGTTCGCGTACAGTGTAGATGCGGACGACGACACGAGATGTAGGAACGAGGAGCTGCATGCGCGCTTTGTTCGGAAGTTGGGCCATCCTGATGCGTTGGCGAGGTGGAGGGTGCGTCAGGAGGTGGTGGAGGAGGAGGATGGAGATGGCGAGGGTGACGGCGAGGAGGAAGAAGCGGCGGCGGCTAAGACCAGAAAGAAGAGGACGGGCAAGTTGACGCCGATGGAGGTGCAGTTCCTGGATATCAAGAGGAAGCATATGGATACGGTGCTCATCGTCGAGGTTGGGTACAAGTTTCGCTTCTTTGGCGAGGACGCGCGTCTGGCCGCCAGGGAGCTCAGCATTGTGTGTATTCCCGGCAAGATGCGGTACGATGAGCGTAGGTGATTGCCCTCCCCCTCTTCCGATGGATGGATGGATGCTGAGCATGGCAGACCCCTCGGAGGCGCACCTCGATCGCTTCGCCTCGGCCAGCATACCTGTTCATCGGCTGTCGGTGCATGCGAAGCGGCTCGTGGCCGCGGGGCACAAGGTCGGCGTCGTCCGCCAGATCGAGACGGCCGCGCTCAAGAAGGCCGGGGATAATCGCAACACGCCGTTTGTGCGCAAGCTGACCAACCTCTACACCAAGGGCACGTACGTCGACGAGGTGGGCGAGCTGGACCAGCAGGCCGACGGAGCGCCCGCCGGTGGCTACCTGCTGTGCATCACCGAGACGAGATCCAAAGGCAGCGGGACAGACGAGAAGGTCGACGTGGGCATCCTGGCCGTGCAGCCGGCGACGGGCGACATCATCTACGACGACTTCGAGGACGGCTTCATGCGCAGCGAGCTGGAGACGAGGCTGCTGCACATCTCGCCGTGCGAGTTCCTCATCGTCGGCGAGCTCACGAGGGGCACCGACAAGCTGATCCAGCACTTGGCCGGGAGCAGCACCAATGTCTTTGGCGACCGGAGCCGCGTCGAGCGAGTGGCCAGGGGTCAGACCGCCGCGGCCGAGGCGTACGCTCACGTCACGCAGTTCTACGCCGACAGGGCCAAGGACGCATCGCAAGACGATGAGGCCGCCGCCGCCCTGCTGAACAAGGTCCTCCATCTGCCCGAGCCAGTGACGATATGCCTCTCGGCCATGATTAGCCATCTCAACGAGTACGGGCTGCAGCACATCCTGGACCTCACAAAATACTTCCAGAGCTTCAGCACCAGGTCGCACATGCTCATCAACGGCACCACGCTCGAGAGCCTCGAGGTCTACCGCAACTCGACCGACCACGCCGAAAAAGGCAGCCTCTTCTGGGCCCTGGACAAGACGCTCACGCGCTTCGGCCGGCGTCTGCTTCGCAAATGGGTCGGCCGCCCGCTGCTCGACCTGGAGCGCCTCCAGGAACGCCTTGCCGCGGTGCAGGAGCTCGTCGACCGCCAGGCAACATCTCCCCTCGACGCGCTGGAGAAGCTGCTCGCTTCGACCAAGACGGACCTCGAGCGCAGCCTCATCCGCATCTACTACGGCAAGTGCACGCGGCCGGAGCTGCTCTCGGTGCTGCAGACGCTGCAGAGAGTCGCCACGCACTACGCCCTCGTCGAGTCGCCGGCCGACATGCCCTTCGCGTCGAGCCTCCTTCGCTCCGCCGTCGGCGCCCTGCCCCGGATCCTCGCCACCGTCGTCTCCTACCTCGAGCGCATCAACCTCGAGGCCGCGCGCCGAGACGACAAGTACGCCTTCTTCCGCGAGGACTTCCAGACCGAGGACATGCAGGATCACCAGATGGGCATCGCCCACGTCGAGCACGAGCTCAACGAGCACCTCGCCCTGGCCGCGCAGAAGCTGAAGAAGAAAAAGGCCGAGTACGTCACTGTGGCCGGCATCGAGTTCCTCATCGAGGTGGCCAACTCGGACATCAAGAACGTGCCCGCTTCGTGGGCCAAGATCTCGGGCACGAAGAAGGTGTCGCGCTTCCACACGCCCGACGTGGTGCGCATGATCAGCGAGCGCGACCAGCACCGCGAGGCCCTCGCCGCCGCCTGCGACAAGGCCTTCGCCGACCTCCTCGCCGACATCTCCGCCGACTATCAGCCCCTGCGGGATGCCGTGTCGGCCCTCGCCTCCCTCGACTGTCTGCTGTCCCTGTCCAAGGTGGCCTCGCAGCCCGGCTACACGCGTCCGACCTTTTCGTCGTCCGAGCAGCCCTCCATCGTCATCACGCAGGGCCGCCATCCCGTTGCCGACCTGGTCCTCGATGGCGGCTACATCCCCTTCAGCACCACTCTGGCCGGTCCCTCGTCCCTCGCCCATCTCATCACCGGGCCCAACATGGGCGGCAAGTCGTCGTACGTGCGTGCGCTCGCCCTCATCGTCCTGCTGGCCCAGATCGGCTCCTTCGTTCCCGCCGACGCCGTCTCGCTCACTCTCTGCGATGCCATCCACACCCGCACCGGCGCCAGAGATAACCTCTTTGCCGGCGAGTCCACCTTCATGGTGGAAGTCTCCGAGACGGCCAACATCCTGCGCTCTGCCACGCCGCGCAGCCTCGTCATTCTCGATGAGCTGGGCCGGGGCACCAGCACGCACGATGGTGCTGCCATCGCCCAGGCCGTCCTGGAACACATCGTCACCGAGACGCGCTGTCTGACACTCTTCATCACGCACTACCAGAATCTCGCCAGGGTCGTCGACGGCTTGCCGGGCGTCACCAATCTTCACATGAAATTCACCACTGGAGCTGGCGCCGACGGAGACGAGGAGATTACCTTTCTGTACGAGGTCGGAGAAGGCGTCGCACACCGATCGTACGGTCTGAACGTGGCCCGCCTCGCCCGCATTCCCAAAAAGGTCATTGACGTGGCGGCCCGGAAGTCGGGCGAGATGGAGCTCGAATTGCGCCGTCGTCGACTCGGAGGGGCCTGCCGCATGCTCGATCAAGCCATTCGAGGCCAAGGAGCCGCAGCAGATCAATTAGCTCATCTCATTGCTGGCATTGAGCAGCTGTGACACCTTGAGACACGTCAAGTCTTGCATAGATGCAATTTCGGTATTATCATTGAGAACTACCAGCAAGCACTTACCCATACAAGTGCCATAAATAAATCTCCCGGGATAGTTCTTGCGCCTGTCCTCGAGTTTGGTTATCATCCCAATCCGTGTCATGTGTTCTAAATTCTGCCCTACCCATGACGTAATGCTCATATCTTAAGTTTGCTAAACACCACTGATATCTTGATGATTTTTTGATGGCTTCAATGCAGTCACCCAGAATTCGACAAATGTTTGAAACGAAAAAAAAAGCCTGACATGTCCGTCGCCAGGAGGGATCTCAGGCCTCCTCGAGAAGCACAGTGCTCAGATGCCATTTGCTTTAAAGTTTGAGGGAAGCTTGCGCTGACTTTCAAGCCTTTGACTTCGCGAAGTCTCCCACGTTGACAAGCGTCGATACCAAAAGACAAGAGTAGGTCAGATGAAAGCACAAGTATCAGATAGAGTCTAAGCACCTGCGTCGTGGCGTCGGTCGGGGCTTGTATGTCTCCTGACGAGAAGCGGGAGAGAGGGTGTCGTGAAGATGAGCCGGCCAATGTACTCAGGTTTCACAGTTCCAGTGGTTCTGCACCTGTCCAGACTTCATTTTCCATGAAGCTCTGCTGTCTGAACTCGCTAGGCGTCGCATTGTCCATGATGTCGTTGAAGTGGTCCTCGGTCTTGGTGCTACAGCCAGAAGGCGCTTGTATTTCTGCGTCGTTGCTCGGCGTATGAATGCGATCTGAGCTATGATTAAGAGGCTCGACTGACATGGCGCTAAGCGAGGGCACGGATGCTGCTGTATTGTAGGCGCCGAACAGGCTACGGTCCTGGCAGAACAGGGGGTTGAGCTCGGTCAAGTGAAGGTATTGCGGGTTGCTTGAGCTATTCAACATCTCTCTCGGTGGGGGGCTTGCGTGGCGCTCGGGTCTCGACTGCAAGTAGTGACTGGAGTTGAAGCGGAATGGATCATGGTTCGAAGGACCAACATTGGCACAAGCGGCAAAGGACAGCCCAGGAGAATAGTCGTGAAGAGATTGGTCACCAAGTCCCGTCCTATGATCGGTAGAGGCTGCCTACATGTCAGCATAGCACGTATGGCCATCATTCAATGTGGCCCTAGGAACCACGTACGGAACACTGAATGGGCTGGATAGCTGTCAAAAAAGTTTCCCGAACCTCGACTGCGGTGACCATTTCGCAGGGGAAACAGGCGCGCTGCTACATCTCTCGCGGATGGGGTGGGGGAACGCAGTGGAGAGTGTGTCGCTCTAGTGTATGGATGTAGTTCCAATCGGCTTCGAACGTCAAACCTCTCATGTCGTCAGCAACGCGCACAGAAGACAGATTTGTTGTCTACAAGATATGTGGTACCTTGGGTCGTGGCGTGATGGGAGCCCTGTCGCAACTCGATCGCCGTACAACCCTAAATCGTTAAGCCAAGAAGCTTGGTCATGGTCAGTCATCGTACCAGGGATGTTCTCTTGATCATCACAGAAGACATCTTGATCAGGCCTAAAAGAGCTCGTATTTGCTGAAGATGAATTTAGCCCCTCTTTGGTCGAGCTCGTCGACGTAGGTTTCGCATTCGAAGCCATATTCCGGCGACCCTGTCGCCTGCCAACCCGACGGACGTTCACCGATATCTCGGCAAGCGGCTCTGATCGTTTGTTTCTCACTTTAGTAGGTCTCCGCGGAGTCTAGCGTTTGTCAGTGGCTTCGCAGTGTTGCGACTCCTGACGATTGCAAGTACCTCTTCCTCCTGTCCGGGCAAGGGTGATGAGCTATCATAGACTCCCTTGATTCGTTCTACCTCGAAGTCTGCAGTCATCACCACCTCGGTGGGGGCAATCCCTTCCGACGTCCGCTTCATCTTCTCAATCACCGAATTGGGTTTCCGTTGATTGCGAGTTCGCTTCATATCCTCGTTGGCAAGGTCCATTTTGCCCATGCCAGGCCAAACTTGACCCTTCAGTGACAGCATATCACCACAGCTGGACTCATCGTCCATATCTGCTTCATTCTCTGAGGCCAGGAAACCAGGGAACAATGAGAGTTCCCGAGGGAAATTGTCTTGCTCGGATTTGACGGCGGACCTCTGGCCTGCTCGCTTGGACTTTCGTTTAGACTAGCCTTCTGGTCAGTCAAGTATAGATTCGAGCACTGTAGCAAAACAAATTCAAGGGAAAACCCAATAAAAGCAAAAGAGTGGGACTGGAGCTCGCCTTGAATGGGGCAGATGACGTTGAGGAAAGTCGCGAACGACTGATCCTGACGGCCTCTTTCTTCTGCTTGGCTCTCATTCGCTCCACGAGCAGCGGCTCGATCCCATTTTCCTTGTACCATCGCTCGTACTGTTGTAGAGCCACCGATGCCGCGATATCCTGATGTGCCTTGAGCTTTGTTTGAGTTTCATGATGTAGGTGCCCTTTGGAAGCAATATGTGTAAGTAGGTGGGACACGTCGGAAAATCGCGGTGCATCCGGGCAAACAGAGCAAAGAAGCGGTATAATTTTGCCGTTCGAGACTGGAGTGCAACCTCTCGTCGAGTTGAGAGACGATGCCATGTCCTATGAGTCGGGAGTTAATCTCACATGGCAATAGTGGCAGGAGTAGTGCAGTACACCTGTCTGAGGCCGGCACGGAGAGAGTATACCCTCTTTGGGGTGGGTGTACTCTCCCAATGGGCTGTCAAGCGTGACTGAAAGAGAAGAAAGCAGTAGCCATAGGGCTGCGTGATCCGGCGTGTATTTCAGGAGCAAATAAGCAAAAGAACTTGATTGAAAGAGCAACTGGAGCAAGAAGAAGGGCAAAATGGTCAAGGGATGAGCCAACAACTTCGGTCGACAAGCCGGAGCAGGAGGATGTCGGGGTAGCTTAAACGGGGACCCTGCTCTTACCGTCTGAATCCTTGGTCTGATTCGACCTCGAGTTTTCTTCATGGTGCACCTACGGGGACGGAAGTTGCGATCCAGAAAACAGAGTAAGCGGCCAAAAGAAAAGTACGGCACTAGGCTCGAAGGCGATGGCTCATGCTGCGGTCAGGCACTTTGAGACGCTCTCAATGTGTATCTCGAAAGTTCTCCAAAATTGCTGTGAAGACAATAGATCAGGCTTATTCAGACCGACGCTTTCAGCCGAAGAGCACAAAGACGAAACGGTTGATGGGTGTGTCTGGGGTACAAATGCCGAGATCTTTGCTCCAGAGTTCCTAGCAGCACCGGGCTCCTTCCTCGTGGAGAAAGCGGACAGTGCCAGCCAAACTGTCGGCCAGTCGGCCAGCTGATTGACAACTGCAGCACGGATCGATAGGAATGTGGGATAAGAGGATATGCAATGACGATAGTGCACAGCCCAGATCAACAGTTAAATTTTGGAACGAGTCGCGTGCACGAAATCAAAAACCCATGACGCGGTAACAAGGACTGAGCAGCCAACCGACCGAAGAGATTCCTTCGCTGATCGCACGTTGAGCTATCTATGCGCTTGGCGCGCACTCGACGACAAACGACACGTTTATCACTGTCGCTCATCACGGATGGGAAATGCACAGTCCTGGGCAACTTAACCCCCATGTTCTGATAATCACGCCGCGTCACGCTGTGCGCTTCTCCCCTCGCCTGTCTTCACACGCGTCAGGTGCATTTTTGCGCAGTCGGAAGGGCCAGACCATGGTTGACGAAAGCTCGGAACCATACACAGGCGCTAATCAATGAATCGCTGGTCCGTGTTGGGCCCTCCAAGCAACTCTTCCGCCACTCAGTGTCGGGGGACCGTTTGTCAAAAGCCGGCAAGTAGAGGTGACTTTCGCGTCCAGACACATATTCTAGACTCGAAAGATATTCAAGGGCCCGATGGTCTTCAAAACATCGATAGATCTGCAGACGTCTGATCTCACGTCGAGCTTTCCAGACCGAACCCGGTAGATTTGAAGATGGCACAGCATCCTCCTGCCGCCTTTTGGCAAGACCTATTGGTGTATCGATCAGACTCGAAGATTGCACGCTTTTAACGATTCGCTCCAGTGTACTTCTCGACGATTGATTTAGGCATGCAGTACACTGGATCTACAGGAACCAGGCCCGGGTACTCCAGGAGACTGAGGCCCGCAAGGCCGAAGCATGTATGCCAAACATCGACCATGTCGCCAGGGCGATCAGAGAGGCCCCCGTTCTCGGGATCCTGACTGCTCAGAATGAAGTTTGCAAGAGCGTCGCGGTCGATCCAGTGGGTGCGTCCGAGAATGGCCAGGCTTGCCAGCACCCACCAACTATAGCAAACATCTTCCAATTTTTCTGGACGGCCGTTGAGACCACCGCCAGGGGTTTGTCTCTCACTGAGCCAGCGGCTCAATCTTTCTTGATTTACCGTATCAAGCCGGCCACAAATGCTCAAAGCAGCCAGACAGGTAAAGATCTGTCCCGAATGCGATTCCGCGCCAGGTTTCACCCCGTATCCACCGTCAAAATTTGCGCAGCGTTGGATGTGTGCCACAGCCTTGTCCAAATCAACCAGAGATAGCGAACCTAGAAGCGATAAGGCGTTCAAAGCAGCGTAGAGAAAGCGGGTGTCTTCTTCTCCCCATTCGTCACCATAGAAGCTTCCCGTTACGGGATCTTGTAATTTTGCAATGTCTGTCATTGAGTTAGCATGGTAGTTTGACGTTCAGGGATTTGAAAGACCTACAACTGGTCACCTTCACTCGGCCTGGCCCGCGAGAATCCAACTCGTCCAAGGCTTCAACCATGGCCAGGATCTGCACAGCACTCACTGTGGAGAGCATATGAGGGTCATGTCCGGGAGCCGCGCCAAAGCCGCCATTTGAGTGTTGACAGCTCAGGACGAAATCAATCGTTTCTTGACGAGGTAGGGCATTTGGTTTTGCGAGAAGGTGGACGACTGTCAGTCCCCAGTAGACGCCATTGAGCCGCAGGTGTTCCGTCAGCCAGTAGTCAAGCTCATCTTTCTTGGTGTCCAGGCTTTGGACATATCTCACGTGGGCATCGGCAGCGAGGCTTGGGGTCGTCGATGTTGCGTCTGATGAGCTCATGATGCTGCCGTCGTTAGAGCGAGCTGGGGCAGCTCCAAAATGGAAGTGGTTTGGATAGCTTGTCACCTGTTTCCCTGCCTCAGGTGAGCGACGAATCGGGTGGTGGAGAAATGGGCGTTTCCACACCACCAGCCCCAGCGACGCAACGCGAAGAACGTGGCTTCAATCGACATGCAAGCGGTATGCCTGCCACCTCCCGTGACCAACGGGTCAGTTTTCCCCATTACTTGTACTCACATGATCGACTAATCTTGAATTATATTCTTACGCTCTATATACTCCATTTTTGTTTTTGTTCCTGAACAAGTAATACTCCCAGGCAGTGTTTCATGTTCCGGCTGCAACATTGTCTACAATACACAGATCTTGAATGCAAAATGCCTTGGGTAAAGTACTTAGTGGTGTGATAGACACATCAAGTTCCTCAGTAAGTACGGAGTACTCCATAGTAAAAAGTACCTAGGTACTTGGAGAGCATCGTCTTGGCCATCCCCGTGTGCCGAGGCAACGTGGCGGTACCTGATCAATGTCGTTATCCTTGTTCCCTGGTACCAACGGTATTGATTGGTAAAGACTCGACCCACTATGATCCTGGATGACCAGATGTCTCTTACTAGGTACATATGTATGTACGTGGTGCTTCTCCGTAGTCGAATAGTATCGTATCGTAGCGAAGAGGGGTTGATAAGATGTTCAAGAATTACATGCCTGTATCATAGTGGACGTATCGTTAGCTGTTGTTGAGAATTCAAACAGAAACGGCGCAGAGGCTTCTCCATCCACGTGCAAAGAAGTGGCATCATATGGACGTGTCGGCTGGACTCAAGACTGTGTGATTGGCAAGGCAGCTGGAATTCACTCAAGCACATACATATGTTGATGTTGGCTCGACAGACTTTGGCCGTGACTGATCCGATCGCCAACGCAGCGGCCGGAAAAAGACGTTTATTTTAGACAAGGTGCCAGCCACCCCTGAGCTAAATCAGCTGGGGTTTGCGTCCCTGAAGCCAGTCTTTGATGCGACAATTCGTCTCGGATTGCTTGGACTTGCACGCGAACAAGAGTTGATATGATATTCTAACCCAAGTTCTCACCAGGACGTGTCCCCTCTGTGGACATTGTCGCGCGCAACGGCGAAGCAGATCAAAAACAATCTACGAGCTTGCCCCCGTTGATAGCTGGCCGCTGCTCTTCCTTTACCCTAGCCATGCGACCGCAGTCGAAGAAGAGAAATGAAGGGGAAACCGGACTGGCCATTCTTTAGCCACCAACCGACCTCATCTCCAACAAGTCTCAAACACAGGACCGAGCCAACGGCGACAATCCAACACACTCTGACGGTGCGAACCCCACCCCTTCCCCTTCACCTCTTCTCACGTCTCCCTTGTTCCTGTCGTCTCGTGCTTTGCACTTGCTCATTCAGTCAACGGATTGCCGCGGTCCCTTTTTCTTTTTTAGCTCGCCATTGTTCATCGCTCCTTGCTTCGATGGGCCCAGTCGCACATGGCCGTGCCACATGCAGCTAAGAAGAAGATGGTCCTGTTGCTCAAGACAGTGTGGCACGGTCGGCGCGGCATCACTGCTGCCTGAACCCGGGCTTTGGGGCTATTGTTTTCGACCTCGTGGCTCGACCCGCGCACCAGCACCAGCACCAGCATCAGCATCAGCATCAGTGTCACCGTCACCGTCACCCTTCACCATCGTCATCACTTTATCGGTCCTACATCAGGGGTCGAACAGAGGAAAGAGCTGCCTCATGGCCTCTCGTCTCTATTCGTTCACAATTAGATTGGCCGCCTGTTGACCGACCCATGACCCCCGGTCGTCCCTCTATCCGCCCACTTGGAAGTCAAGCACCGTTCCTTAACGAGGCAGGCGAATGGACTGACCGACCTCTGAATACAAAATTGTAGAGGTGCGTATGTGTGAGTGTTATCAAGCAGGCTGAATTTGGCTCGCGCACGTCACGAAATTTTGGCCTTGATTCTGTAAGGAGGGCTGAACGGAAGAGGGGTCGGGGAAAAAAGGGGAGAAAAGGGACAGGGGCGACGAGAGCAAAGCGCAGGCCCAGCCCGTTGCTATATCGGCGTCGCGGGACTCTGCTTGGCCCCCTCCTTGGGCCTTGATTCGAGACGATCCAGGGCTGCGTCCGACTCAGGCCCTCCTCGTTGCCGCAGACCGCACGCAGGACTAATAAACGCGCGCACGCACACACGCACGCACGCACAAACCATTCAATGGTTGCTACAACTCTAAAACTGGCGACGTCGAGATGAGACGCAAACACGCGCCGCGACCACTGATACTGGACCAGAACACCGGCCGCAACGACCACTCTGGGACAACGGCTGTGGCCGCCGCGGCTGGTGGTGGCGGAAGTGGAAGTGGAAGTGGAAGTGCAAGTGGAAGTGGCATTGGCATTGACAGTGGCAGTGGAAGTGGAAGTGGAAGCGGAGGCGGGCGTTGCAGCTCAAGTGCCGCCGCCGCCGCCGCTGCTGCTACTCCTCCTGCTGCTGCTGCACATGGAAGAAGGGGCGGCTCGCCCACGAGCGCCGCCGCTGCTGAAACAGCCATGCATGCCGCTTCTCCTGGTGCCCATTCCGGATCGCCCATCTCGCAGGTGTCAGAACCGTCACAGCACTTTCAGCCCACTTTGACGAGTCGCTTTGCCGCCACCAAGCGGCCCCAAACCGGCAAAAGAACCCACCACCCTGGCAGCGACCTGCAGCATCCCCATCTTCCGCCGCAGCTGCAACTTGGTCACGACAGCCCTCCAAACGACCCTTTTCTTGTCGTATCCTCGCCCGAGTCCTCGCCTCGTCACCACCACCACCAGCCCCCCGGGCCTGGTTCCTCAGCTAACACTCCTCGAGCCTGTCCGGAGGAATCGCGCCGTCCCGTCACAAAGGGGGTTTTTTTTCACTTCAGCAAACCCGCCTCCAGGGGTCTCGGCAAGGCCCGGATTCCCACCTCGCCCTCTCTTGCGCCTCAAGACCGACGAGAACCAACGTGCCCGGAAGGTCCTGGGGAATCCGTCGCATCCAATAGATCCGGGGGTATGTCAACGATTTTCAAAGACCTAGCAGGCAATACACAGGCCTAGAAACAAAGGGCAAGGGCCGCCGCCGGCAGTAACCTTTCACTCCCCCTTCACCGCATGGCCGCCCCGCTGCCTTTTGATCTCGAAATGTATATCGCATTGTGCTATTGCCCTAGCAGAAAGCATCAGCTAACACTTCACTGCTCTCGACAGATTTGTCATATGCGCGGCATCACCCACAGAGACCGAGTGCTCATTGCCCGTCTCGTTCCGAGCAGTCCTTGTCGTCGTCTGGCCGTCATCCCAACAGCACGCCCGACTCCCCCATCAGTGGCAGGCGAAACAAGACAAAACCGTTTGGCCTACTGAGTCGCGCCAGATCCTACAGGGACAAAGGCTCTGCCCGAACAAGACCAACGCCTATTTCTCTTCCCCTCAGACCTAGCGGGAGTGAACACTACGGTAACCCTGCCCGGACCGCTCCCATCGCCCAGGATCGGGTCTTCAGAGACATGGTGACTTCAAGCCCGAGGAATAGATCCGAAGATCGAGGAGTCCGTCGGGACTCGTCCCGAGACAAAGAGCGGGGTGCCTTACCGTCATCCAGGGAGAATGGCTCATCATTCTTCAGCGGACTGCGAAGCTCCTCGACCAAAGCTGCTGATATCATCAGCAAGGGTCTTTTTGGCAAAAGTTCCAGAAGCGGCAGCACAAGCGAGCGAGAACCCGTCGTCGATGACGAGCATTATGTGCTGAGGGTCATGAACCTACCTCTCGTTGAGCAAACGCGCAAGACTCGCATCTCGAAGCGACTGGAGAGCTCGAGAGACAAGACAGAGTTCTGGATGCCGGCTTTTCCTTGGCGAGCCATCGACTATCTGAACTACAAGGGCTGTGACGTCGAGGGTCTGTACAGAGTTCCTGGGAGCGGCCCGCAAATTAAGAAGTGGCAGCGAAAGTTTGACGAGCGTACGACGCCCCTCTCTCCTACCAATTTCGTACACGATTTAAATCATATGGTGCTAATGCTTCCGCGCAGAATGTGACGTCGATCTCTTCAAGGAGGATAGTTTATACGATATCAATATTGTTGGCTCGATGCTCAAAGCATGGCTCCGAGAGCTTCCAGACGAGCTTTTCCCCAAAGAAGCGCAAGATCGCATAGCTCGTCAATGTCCCGAAACCACCCAAGGAGTTCCGCAAATGCTCATCGACGAACTGTCCAATTTGCCGCCCTTCAATTACTACCTACTATTCGCCATCACTTGTCACCTCAGCCTCCTGCTTGCCCATTCCGAGAAGAACAAGATGGACTACACAAACTTGTGCATCTGTTTTCAGCCTTGCATGAAGATCGACGCATTCTGCTTCAAGTTTTTGGTCACTCAATGGAGAGACTGCTGGAAGGGCTGCAAGAACGAGGCTCAGTATATTGAAGAAGAGTACAGGCTCTTCGATCAGCCACCGCCTCCAGGCGTCTCTGAGCCCAAAGGCCCTGCTCAGAATCACGAGTCATATCCTCTACAGCCAACACCAGTCGGCAACAGTAAACCCTCCAACTTTGGCAGTGACGAAAGGTTTCGGGGCCTTCAGTTCTCCGACTCCAACATCAGCATTGGATCCAAAGCCTCGTCCATCTCGACCAATGTAACCACCGACAGCGTACACGAGACTTCGGAAAGGACGCGAGATCTGCGACCTTTGTCTCCCATCAAGCCATTGTCTCCTATTGGCTTCTAGGGGTGAGGCAACCGATGCGCTGAGGAAGCTGCTTGGCATTCTGTCACGGTGGCTGCACTTTCTCTCAAGACAGTGATACCCATGCTTGTTATGCTTTCTTTGGCGCTTCCATCTTGCCCGTTTTGTCCCTTTCACCTTTTTTTTTTTGCAATTTTTCTCTGTTTAGCCGATGCTGCCGATGACTAAAGACATCGTGGTGTGGTATTTCCCCGTAGTTCCCTACTATTTCCCCTTTTGTTTTATCGTTTTGTTTCTTTTAGGTTGCTCCTGCTGTTGCGCATCTCATTAAGTTTTCTGGATTGTCGACCGCGACGAGGATGCCAACGATCCGAATTTCCTGTATAACGTATATTTCATCACCACCTCCTTGGTCGACACAGCTCGCGCCGTCGCCACCCTGCGGCTGCTCATGCCACCGACAGTACACCTCGCAAAGCTCGGCGACGCGGGCCTATCTTTGGTCTCGATATGACCGCGGGCTGGCACTCGGTCACGCCGCGCGCAAAAACTATCTACACTTGGACAATGTGCACGATTGGCTTTCACCTTTTCTTGGTTTCCCAGAATGTTGGAGCGGATGCTTCCAGGGCGGTCTTTCTGTGGTTTCGGCGATACGCGGATGGGAAAATTGGTCAGATGAGCTGGTGGAACACAGCTGCGTATTTGGAGCAGGCGCAATTTGCAGACTTTGGTCGACAAGTAGAAGAGACGTCCCCGGCCTTTGCGCGTTCCGGCTCAGACAAAGAACAGGGCTGTAATGTACAAGCGACGGCCGGGGCTCCATGTACATTAGTCTAGTCTAAGAGAACATAATGAGGTATGGAGATTGAGGGCAGATACGAAAATTTGGAATCAGCACGGTATTGTGAGTTCTGGAAGAGGAGCTGAAAAATGCCAATTTGACAACGCAAAATGTGTGATTCACGCGGCGTGTGCTGTCATTCGCAATGTAATGCTTAATCGCGCAGTGCCTTTCTGCCATCGATCTACATCTTTCACGAGGCATATCGAATACTCCAGACGCCCCAGTGAGTCCAAATGCATTGTGAGGAGAATCATGTCTCACGGCTCCCGTCTGAATGCCAATCTCACTTCACAGTAGCGCCGAGCGAGTCCCTCTGATTCTTCCTCATCTTTCGCTCATTGCGCCTGATCCGTTCCTTCCTCTCTCTCCGCCCATCCCCCCTGATACTTGTCCCCTCTTTCCGCTTCTGCTCCGCCTCCATATTCACCTCGACAATGGGATCATCCTCGCCCTTCTTGTTCAGACCTTTGTACCCCCACTTCCTCTTCCATTCGCCCGACTCCTCATCGTAGGCTAGGTTCTTGCGCTGTTCCCTCGTCTTGGGCTTGATGCCCTTCTTCTCAGCAAAGCGCTGCCACTTCGTCTGTGCTTTGGCCTGCGGGACGGGCTTTTCGCGCGGCAGCGCAGTCGTCGGTCGAGGGAGGGATAGGAGTACGCCGTCCTTTGTTGATGTGATGGGGCAGGTGGTGAGGAGCTGGTTGATGAGGGATTGGGCGCCGTCACGGGCCACTTGGGCGAGAGATTGTTCGAGAGATGAGTGGTCGAGGGTGATTGAGTTGGGGTCCTCGGCGACGAGGAGGCCGAGGTCGAATGTGTAGGGGGTGGGCTTTTCGACGGCGACGGGGAGTTTGACCCGTTGGCTTGGGAGGGTCATGATGTTTGAGGGAGACGATGGGGTGTTATTGTTGTAGATGTTGTTGGCATGGCCTTGACCAGGTCGAAACACGATGGCAGTGGGCTCAAATGCAACAGAATTCGTGATTGGTTCGATGGCGGAGTCCAACCCCTTTGTGTGTGTGTCTCTCTCTATCTCTCTTGTGTTGGATCTACGAGCAATGGCCCTCGATGAGGTGGGGAGAAAAAAAGTTGAAACGATAAGCCCGATAACGAATTTGAGCCTGCATGGCGCATGCGCGGGCGGTGGTGGGTTTTTCCGGTCACACCTCCCCTGCGCCGCGTTGACCCGTTCAAGCTCCTTGGGAATATATTGTCGAACAATTTCGAGTCGACCTTCTTTCAAGCAGCTTCGTGAAAACAGCTTTGCGCAGAAGACGCGATAACGCCTGGCTCAAGCGGCGCGCATCACTTCAATGTGTCAATAAAACCAGACTCTACTTGACCCAGTCATGGCCTCTTCGGCAGCAGCATCGCTGCGAAGTCTGGCCGCCGTCAGACGATGCCCTCTGCCCGCCGCTCTTCGCATTCACGCTGTCGTCATCTCCAAAGCTGCTGCTGCTGCTTCGACCGCCTTCTCGACCACCTCCTTTCCTGCCGCTGCGGCACCTCCACCTGCAGTCAAGAGCCGGCGCGATCTGCCCAAGAAAGTCAAAAGGACGTTCAAGAAGAAGACCAATATTGTCACGGCCAAGAAGCCCAATCCTGGCGAGCGCAAAGCCTTCCGCAAGCGCATCCAACTCAGCAACAACAGCGCCTTGCCCGTGCAGGGCATCGAGGACCTTGTACTCGACACGTTGGTGAAGACGGAGAGCAGAGGAAGGATGGTGGCGTTGCCAGACCAGGTTGTTGATCAGCTCAGAGCCCTGGAGGCGTTCAAGACGACACAGACTTGGAACTTGTTCAGACGGCCGCATTTCCTCGTTAGGGAAGAGACGGTTGAGCTGGTGTCCAGCATGCAAGGCGCATCTGAGGACAAGCGGGCTCTCAGGTGCGTGCTGACGGGCAGCAAGTTGTCGGGGAAGAGTCTGGCGCTGTTGCAGGCCATGACGCACGCCTTGATGAATGGCTGGGTGGTCATGCACATCCCCGAAGGTAAGCAGATGGATCACACGCCTAAAAACTTGAATTTTGAGGTCCTGACTTTGTCGCTTGTTGGCGTTCTCAGGCCAAGATCTCACTAATGGGAACACGGAATACTCGCCCATCGAGGGCAGCACGGAGCCTCTGCAATTCGCCCAGCCGGTCTACTGCCTCAGACTGCTGCAGAACATATTCAAAGCCAACAAAGCCGTTCTGGAAACCCTCGCGGTGCAGCAAGACTGGTCGCGTCTGACGACCCATCTCGGCAAGAACGCCACGCTGGCCGACCTCGTCCTCAGCGCCAAAGAGAGCGAGCACGCCTGGCCAACGCTGCAGGCGCTGTGGACCGAGCTCACGCTGCCGGGCCGGCCTCCCATGCTCTTCGCGCTCGACGGTCTCGCACATATCAACAAGGTCAGCGACTACCGGGACCCGTCCCACAACCCAGTCCACGCGCACGACCTCACCCTCGTCCGCCTCTTCGTCGATGCTTTATCAGGCAAGACGGCCCTGCCTAACGGAGGGGCCGTCATTGCAGCCACGTCCGACAATAACACGCACTACCACCCTTCGCAGGAACTTGCCCTCTCACAGCTCGAAGCCGGGCAGGCAGGTCAAGATGTCCCGCACCCGGACCCCTATGAGCGCAGATACGACGAACGCGTCTACGACGTTCTCAAGACCTGTCGTGTTCTGCGCATTGGCGGCCTGTCGAGGGACGAGGGAAGGGTTTTGATGGAGTACTGGGGCGCGAGCGGCATGCTGCGCAATGTGCTGGACTCGAGGACTGTTGCTGAGAAGTGGGCACTCGCTGGACATGGTATCGTGGGGGAGATGGAAAGGGTGTCGTTGATGACTATGAGGATGTAAGGGAGGGGGGGGGGGGGGGGGAGA
>JARJRV010000243.1:0-18976 GCA_030783925.1 Aschersonia sp. MBC 735 | reverse complement strand
CCCCCCCCCCCCCCCCACACCAGTCCAACTTGGTACATCATAAGCTGATCCAATATACTGGCGGGAATCATATTTAACCTCATCAAAATAGGATATGGTGGTCACGGTGCAAAACTCGAGTGTTTTACGTGGATCTAGCCAAACATAGTCTCCATACAGACCCTTCGCTCAACACAACCTGAACGCCGAGTCGACACATAATGCATATCGTCAGAAATAACCCAGATCTGAGCTGGCTCGCCAGTTGGCTCAAACCAGCCATCGTAAGCAGTGCTTGTTTGACTGCTCTACTCGTCCATGTCGTCGTCATCCTCGTCATTACCGCCCGTTACGAATATCAACCTAGCGCCATTCCCAGTCGTTTGCCAGACCTGCCAGCAGGGGTTAGTACTTCTTCGCATATGGGGGGTTTCCGTATACCGAGGCACTTACATCGAGTGTTGTGTATTCCTCCAGGGCATTCAGCCACTGGTCCTCGGTGAATCCTTTGGCGATGACACGCTCGCGGACCTTGCGCACGCTCATCTCGACACCGGCGTCGTCGTCGTCGGCTCGACAGGCGCCCGTGTCGGCGAGGGCCTTGACGAGGTTATAGATGCGGCTGCTGGCGTTGAGGCCGCGGCGGGAGTGGCCCTCGGAGTTGAGGCTCTCCTTGCTGGCTTCGATCAGGCGCAGGGCCTCGTCGACGTCTTCCTGCGTGACTTTGTCGCTGAAGCGCAGGCGCGCGAGGGCCTGCGCGAGACGCACCACGCCCAGCAGCGTCCGCGGCGTCGTGTGCGTGAACTGCTTGCCTTTCTTCTCGGCGCGCTGCTGCTGGTCCCGGAGGCGTACGTACGTCTTGGTCATGTAGTCTGCTACGGACTCGGGGACGACAGGCCGGTACGTGCGGGCTTGGGCGACGTAGGAGCGCACTTCGTGCGGCGAGAAGACGACATTGTCGGTGCCTATGTCTGGGTGGCGGCCGTTCATGTGCACGAAAGCGACGTGCTTGGCGAGTTGCTCGTCTGTGTCGCGCGACGGCGTGTCGAGGAGCAGGAAGAGGACGTCGAAACGGGACAGGAGCGCCGCCGGCAGGTTGATGTTTTCGACGGGAGAGATGCGCGGGTTGTACCGGCCGTAGATGGGATTGGCGGCCGCCAGGATCGACGTGCGGGCATTGAGCGTCGTGGATATGCCGGCCTTGGAGATGGAGATGGTCTGCTGCTCCATGACTTCGTGGATGGCCGTCCTGTCCGTCTCGTCCATCTTGTCGAACTCGTCGATGCAGCAGATGCCGTTATCGGCCAGGACGAGCGCTCCGCCTTCCAGCACCATGTCGTCCGTGACGGGGTCGCGCATAACGGCCGCCGTCAAGCCGACACCGCTGCTTCCACGGCCCGAGGTGTAGACCCCGCGCGGCGCCACCTTGGAGATGTACTTGAGGAGCTGGGACTTGGCGACACCGGGGTCGCCCATGAGACAGATGTTGATGTCGCCGCGGATCTTCATGCCGTCGCCCATTTCTTTGGTGACACCGCCGATCAGCAAAAGCAGGAGGGCTTTCTTGACATCCAGATGTCCGTAGATCTCGGGCGCGATCGACTTGGCCAGGAGCTCGTACACTTGCCCGCTTTGTCGGTACTTGTCGATGCGACGCACCAGGCGGGAGTCCACAATCATCTCGCTGTACGCCTTCTTGTGTTGATGAACGTGGTGAGCCTCCAGGTACGTATCGGTGAGAAGGCCGGCCTTCATGGCTTTGAAGCCTGTGTAGGGCGTGGGCAGGAAGATGCCCGAAATGTCCACGACATCTCCGGGGTTGATCTTGCGCACCAAGCTGCCGTAACATAGGACCGTCAGAGAGCGCGGAATTTGCCCAATGGGGACCTGCTCTGCCATCTCCTGCACCTTGACCTCTTGGAAGGGCAAGAACTTGGACGCTCGCGTTGATGGATGCAGCTGTCCCTTGGACTGGTTGGCCTTGCAGTACGACGAAGGGCACATGGCCAGCGGCGCATATTGCTTGTCGGTGACGGGTTGGAAAATCTCACATCCGCAGCGGTCGCACGTGTAGGCGCTGACTTGCACAATGGGCTTCACGTCCGAGACTCGAGTCGCGATGGCTCTGACCGTGATGAGGCTGCCGATGTGGTCGCCGCGTACGAGACGGACGGCCAGAGCCTTGGCGGGCTCATCTGCCGTGCCTGTCCGGGGCTTGAAGACCAGGGTATACCTTCGTGTCAGCTCTGCGGGGAATTTGTCTTGCTCGTTTGATGGGTCTCGCTCCTCGATCTCCTCCAATTCGCGGTTCCGCGCTTGTCTTCGAGCCATGAGGACGTCTAGCACATCGTCCTTGAAGCTGTGGTGGCGGCCGTGTCAGCAGACAGTGTAGCATCATACAAGCATTCGTGGTGGTCGAGATGACCTACTTGACCTCAACACTGGGTGGGGGCATGACATTGTCCACGGCTTGCGAAAAAACATCGACGTAGTGTTTCGTATTGGACTCAATTGAGTCTGTCATTTCCAATGAGTCTTGATCGTTCTGGCTCTCCCACTGCGACTGTTGTCAGTGAAATAAATAGCCTGGCGGCCTTCGGTTCTGCAACCTACGGTAGCCAAGTCGTCCAGATCAATGGCAATCTCGTCGATCTCTCGATCCGCAAGTTTTTGCAAGACATCTTTGTATTTATATTGTGAGGTCTTGCGACGCTCCTTCTCCTGGCGACGGCGATCGGCTGATTGTCCTTCGTCATCATCCATGAAGTCATATTCGTCACTGAGGTCATCTTCGTCGATGGTGAAGTCTCCCAGCGCTGTCGCAATGGTGTGTTCGGGTGAGGTCTTGAAATCCCGGAGAAACTCCTCAAAGCCCTCTGGAGAATGGTCAGAATCCGACAAAGCAGAGCGGAAAGATGGAAGAAGTAGCGTCATGACACCAACTTTGTTGAGCCTCGTAGTCAACGCGGCGCTTATATTCTCGGAGCGCCATCTTCGTAATCGTTGGACGTCAGTCAAGACTGGTGATGAAGACGGTGCATGTAAGACCGATCTACGCTTGCGACGACGAAATGCAAGATACAGACGCAATGGAAGATGATGAAGCTGAGGGGGTGAGGAAGTGGTGTGGAGGCGGGGATGCGGCGCGAATGGCGTCTGCAGCAGATTGCAGACGCGATTTTTCGTGTCGAGACCCCCCGGCTTTAGTCCAAAGGACGCGTGGGCACAGCCTCAAATCAATTAAACCTGCAGCAAACGCCACAGGGCCCAAAGGTGATATTAGGTGGATCGCGTGACATGTGGCTGATGCATGCAGACGGATAAGACATTGCGGGCACATGGAAGTACCTCGGTTTAGCTCAAGTTGAAAGAAAGTACGAGCCACGACTTGATGTGAGAATCACTTCACCCAGGCCGATTTTGGAGAGGACTGCCACAGGGTACCGCTCCCAGAGTCTTCTGACAGCTTCAGAGGTGTCTGCAGCAGCACGCGCCCGAGTCATGGTGCTCAATCAGCCATGATGGCCCTCCGCAAGAACGCTCAGTCTGCGACGGCTGAGCTGTCCCTCATTCATCTCAAAAACTGCCTGGTCAATCTCCCTTCTTCGCTGGTGACAGTGCTTCTCAACTTGAACACGGTATGGCCTCTACTTGCTCCTGCAGTTTGATATCAAGCTACGCATTCTGCTGATCACTTGCCATTCGTCCCCAAAAGCCCGTTCAAAATGTCATCGTAGAGCTGACATGCAAGCCTGCCAGCTCGGGAGCTTCCTCGGCCCCTGCGCAGTCTGTCTTCGTCGGATGGACCGGCATGCCAAGCAGGAGACGGGCTGCATCTCTTGCGAGCCGCGATGGCATAAGCGGCAGTCGGGCGCCTCGCGACCATGAGGTTCAAGTTGTTGAGATAGATGCAACATTGGCCGACACGCTGCGCCTCTTCGAAGGTCAAAAGCTCACGGCGACGATTCATATCGATCCATCCGTCGCACACACTATTCACATCGAGCCCTTGACTCCAGAAGACTGGGAGATCATCGAACTGCATGCCACCTTCCTCGAATTGAACCTTCAATCGCAGATTCGTGCGCTTCCCAACCCTGCGTACAGCAACGGCTCTGTGACCACACCTCCACATCCCTTGACATTGCACTTGTCGCCGACGTCAACGGCTAATATCAAGGTGGTGTCCCTGGATCCTGCTCCGCCGTCAGATGTCGCCTTTGTCAAGCTCTCGCCCAACGCCGAGGTGGTCGTGGCCCCCAAGACCCGTGCGAAGCACTCCCACGGCAGTGGCGACCATCGCAGTGTTACCAGTACTTCGAAGTCCAGGCGGAGTGGAGGGAGCACTGTCAGGAGGAGAAGCGCAAGGGAAGAGCCGAAGCCGACAATGTTCCTCCGGGCTGTTGAGCGAACGGCCTGCCGGGAATGGTTTGATGACGGGCCACTGAGCCCTGATCTTAGTGTCTGGGTTGACAGCGAGCGGCTACTCCCCAACGCTTTTCGCGGCATCAAATACGTTGTCGTTCATCTAATCAGGCCCGCCGGTCTGCAGAAACCGCAAGCGGAAGACGGCACGAACGCGCCGCCACCAATCGCCGCCTCAGCCAAGGTCGTGGCACGCCTGAGGCCTTGGGACGATCCACCAGACGGACAGACTGCTGCTCTCTCGTCGCCACTTTGTGCCGTGCTCGGTTGCTCAGGTATTGTTGGTGGCGTGGTCAAACTCCAAGCAGCGCCACCACCGCTCTTCAAAGGGGCTCTGCAGGCCGTCAAGGTCTTCCCCTTTGCAGGCGGTGGCTCGAAAGCCAACAGTGGACTCAAATTCGGCAGCGATTCCAAAGCCGAGAAGGAAGAGTCCGCCAAACGATTCCGTCACATGTACTCTGGTGACAAGGATACAGAGGGTCTGCTGCAAGGTCCAATCACGGACGGCATGGTTGCCGGCGTCTACAATGACTTGAAAGCCCCTCAGGGGTGGGAAGGTGGCATTGTGAAGTTCTCTTTCAGTCCGGACCAGGAGCATGACAAGGACACTATCCTGTGGACAGCAGGCCTGGACGCCAAGCTGCCGATTGATTTCCAACAGCCTCAGGCTCGACCACGATGGATTTCCGACGTGGACGTTTTCGATCTATTGCCCAAGACAGAGTCAGCTCTGGTTGGAATCGATTTACTCCTCGACGATTTAAAGAGACAGCTGGCGCACCTCTCATCAGTCCTGCTGACGGGAGCGATGGGTTCGGGCAAAACCTCCGTAGCCAAGCATGTCGCCGAGCACCTCCGCCAAGAGAGCCTGTGCTGTAGCTTGTACTTTTCCTGTCGACAGCTTGTCAGCGACGAGACTAGAATCTCAACGATTAAGGAGACTCTGACGCGCATCTTCATGTCCGCTAGCTGGGGCGCCAGACTCGGGGGCAAGTCCATCGTAGTTTTGGACGACCTCGACAAGCTCTGTCCTGCGGAAACGGAGCTGCAAGTCGGCAACGACAATGGCCGCAGCAGACAGGTGAGCGAACTGATACGGGCCATAGTGAGGCAATTCTGCGCGCGGGATAGTGGCATTGTCTTACTGGCCACGGCTGAGGGCAAGGAGTCCCTCAATAATAATGTTGTGAGCGGCCACGTAGTACGGGAAATTATTGAGCTCAAAGCACCAGACAAGGAGGCGAGGAGGAGAATGATGGAAGCCATGGCCAGACAGGACTCGATCCCGTCCGAGGCAGCTGATGGCCTCGACAGCGCTCAGGTCAGCCGCCCTACCACCTCAGACGGTGGTGGCATCGCTGACGAGAGTGAGGCTTGGCTGCACGATACTGAACTCGAAAGGGTCAAGCCGACGTCCGCAGGCTTCGTGATTGACGGCGATGTAGACTTTCTCGACCTGGCCGGCCTGACAGATGGTTACATGCCTGGCGATGTCCGCATTCTGGTGTCGAGAGCCCGGAACGAGGCCATCATCAGGTCCATAGCCGCATCGGCAGATGACGATGAGCAAGGGATCGTCATACGACTTGGCCGTGCCGACTTTGACAAGGCGCTCAAGGGCTTCACGCCCGCATCCCTGCGCAACGTGCCGCTGCAGAGCTCCAAGACCACATTCAAATCCATCGGCGGCTTGCACGAGACACGCCGTGTCTTATTGGAGACGCTGGAGTACCCGACAAAATACGCGCCCATCTTTGCACAGTGCCCCCTGCGACTTCGATCAGGCCTGTTGCTCTACGGCTATCCCGGCTGTGGCAAAACCCTGCTCGCAAGCGCCGTGGCGGGCGAGTGTGGTCTCAACTTTATCAGTGTCAAAGGACCAGAGATCCTCAACAAATACATCGGTGCGTCCGAAAAGAGCGTCCGAGATCTGTTCGACCGTGCTCAGGCCGCCAAGCCCTGCGTGCTGTTCTTCGACGAGTTTGACTCGATTGCCCCCAAGAGGGGTCACGATTCGACGGGCGTGACGGACCGCGTTGTCAACCAGCTCTTGACGCAGATGGACGGTGCAGAGGGGCTATCCGGTGTCTATGTATTGGCAGCCACGTCACGTCCGGACCTGATCGACCCGGCTCTGCTGCGGCCCGGTCGTCTGGATAAGTCTCTCCTCTGCGATCTGCCATCGCACGATGACCGTCTGGACATCATCAAGGCGCTGTTCCAGAAGGTGCGGCTGTCTGACGAGCTCACAGGCTCCGACGACGGGCTGACTGAGATTGCCCGCCGGACCGAGGGCTTCTCCGGCGCTGATCTGCAGGCTCTCGTGTCCAACGCGCAGCTCGAGGCGATTCACCACCTCTTGGACTCGAAGGCGCCTGCGGTTGCCTCGGGCCCGGCAAATGGCTCAATGCTCAGCTTCGTGGCGTTTCGATATGGGAGGGACGCTGACCTGACGGCAAGGGCCGAGGTGCCGCAGAGCAAATCAGCAGCCGCGATGGAACAAGCAGCCATCATGTCCAAGCTGGAGCAGATCAGGCTGGCACGCAAAAAAGCCAGGCGACCTCATGGCACCCCAGGCCCGGACAGGGACACGGGCACGGTCGAGGGGGAGAAGGAGGTGGTGATTGAGTGGCATCATCTGGTGCAAGCGCTGGACAAGACGCGTGCCAGCATCAGCAACGAGGAAAAGGCGCGTCTGCAGAGCATCTATCGCGAGTTTGTGGTGGGCAGGAGCGGGCAGATGAAGGACGGCCAGGGCAGCATGGAGGTTGGCGGACGGAGCAGTCTCATGTAGCAGGAGAGGGTTCTCACAGGGAGTTGCAGGTACTTTTGTTCATTAGGAAGAAGACGAATCATCATCATCATCATCATCATCAAGACATATATTCGTCGTCCCCCATCAACTGCCTCGCAGCCGCCAGAACCTCAGCATGCAGCGCAGCATCCCTCGCCACCACCAGGCCCCTATTCCGACTCATATATCTGCCAGCCCCGAAATCGACCTCGCGGCCATCCAGATCCGTGACGCAGCCACCCACCTCCCTGTAGAGCATCTGCGCGCCCGCATGATCCCACACGCACGACCAGCTCGTCCGGCTCTTGGGAATGCGCACCAGGAAGTCGCCGCCTCCCAGCATCAAGCCCGCATACCGCACATGCGACGACCACACATCCGTGCCCGGGAACGGCGCCCCCAGCCGCTCACACAATGCCCTCACCACCCGTCGATGCGACTCGCGGTTCCCCTCACAGTCCACCACATGGCACGGCGTCCTGCTCGGCCGCCTCATCTCCAGCACCTGCGTCTCATACGGCCCTTTCCACCCCCCCAACCAGGTCACGTAGGCCCCCGTCCCCTTGACGCCCGACAGCATCACGCCCAGCCCCGTCTCGTCAACGCCGTCCTCGGCAATCCGTTCCCCCTCCACCCTCAGGTTCGGATACGCAATGGCCGCGAGCACCTCCTCTCCCGTCTGCAGCAGCGCCAACGCCACCGCGTACTGCTTGCCGACGAGGAACGTCGCCGTGCCGTCCACGGGGTCCATGACCCAGCATCGCTCCCCCACAGGCCCCTTGCCCAAGTCGATAAAGTCGAGCACCTGCTGCAGCGTGAGGGGCTTCACGGTGCACACTAGCTCGTGCACGGCGGAAGCGAGGGCGGGCGACGCGCGCAGCGCCCCCGCGTCCTCCTCGCCGATGAAGGTGTCGTGGGGGAAGGCATCGTGCAGGGTGCTGATGAGGAGGGCTTGGGCTGCGAAGTCGGCAATGGTCACGGGGGACGAGTCGGCCTTGTGCAGTGCCGAGACAGACGACTGAACCGTCTTGGTGAGGCGCGCGGCGGCGAGGACTGCTTCTCGCGCCACGCTGAGTTCGTGCGAGAGGGCGTTGCTGGACATGGCTTGGGTGAGTGAGTGAGTGATTGAGTGATTGAGTGAGTGAGTGAGTGAGTGAGTGAGTGAGTGAGAATGTTTGGTGTTTGCTTTGCTGAGTCATGAAAGGAAAAAAGACAATGGAGGAAGGCGCAGACAACACCTAGAGGCCATGAGCCAAATTGTGGAGACTCATGTCGAAGCTTGCTGGCAGCGTTTGGGCTCTCAGAGATCTCCTCACATCTCGCACCTCTCACCATAATCGTACTTATGCTATTGTTGACGCAAGGTAATCCTTTGATTCAGCTTTTGTAGACGCTGGCGTCGCCCGCCCAGAATAGACAGGCCGCCTCCTTCCCGTTTGGCCACATCATCGGGGATGGGAATCCCTGATGATCGTCCTCGCTTGCGAAGTGATGAAATACAAACACGCTTTGTAGCCTTCAAAACCTCCGCTGGCCATTAGCCATGACTAGTACTTCAATCGAATCCCCTTGCCCCCCTCAGCTCCGTTCCCCAGCAAGTCTGGGATCTGAAGAATCGGGATGACAGAGGAGAGAAAAGGGGAATAAGAGAAAAGCCACGGAAAAGACAAGAAAAAAAAAACGAAAAAGATACTTCGCCATGCAAAATCTGGGGTATGATGTCTCTTCCAACAAAAAATAATAATGACAACCTCTTGTTCTGTGCTGTAGCCCACGTACAGGATGCTTGCCTGCCTCCCTCTCCCCCTCCTCAAATATTGAACAAACGCCTCGTGATGCAAAACAGTGCCACATGTTGCCAGAGTCGTCATCATTAGGCCAGTCAAACAAACAAGCAACCAACACCCGGCCGTGCAGAATCCTGAAAGACGACTGCCAACTCCCCTTTCTCGAAAAAGAAAGAAAACAACTCTGCTATGGCGGTACGGACCTGGGCCGTAGCCGTGGCCAATACTCTAAGCACCATTGACGCGGGCCGAGCCCGATCCTGACTTCGCGTTGCGGGTGCGAAGCGTCCTGTACATATTGCTCAGCCTCTCACCCGTGACGCTCTGACTGGTATCGTCAACGGGCCACAGTGCAGCCAGGAATTCCCTGCCCAGAATGTCAGTCTTCCATGACCAGTATCGGCATGAGCAACCCGCTTACCAAAAATTCTTCTTCAAGCCCTCGTCTGCTGCTGTGACGGGAAGTTTTTCATCCAGAAACGTGCCAATAGCAAGCAGCTCTGCTCCGAAAATCGCTGCGCGCGCCTTGCTCGACTTCACATTGTCTTTGGTCGTCGACAAGATCCGTTCAAAGTTGTCCCGCACTGGCTTGAGAAGATACCAGATCATGGCTTCGTTGTTACTGTCGCGTTGGTCCTTGTTGTCCCCAATGCGCCGGAGCTCATCTAATCTCTGCAACGCTCTCGACCTACGCTCGTCCTGCGGTGGCCGTGCACCCCGATCGTGGTCTCTATTACGGTCACGGTCACGGTCACGGTCACGGTCACGGTCACGGTCACGGTCACGGTCACGGTCACGGTCACGGTCGCGGTCTCCGCGATCACGACCGCCTCGACCATGATCTCGGGTCCGTTCTCGCTCTTTCTCTCTATCACGATCATAGTCCCGTTCACGATCACGGTCGCGATCTCGATCACGATGTCTCTCGTCATCGCGACGGCGCTCGTCACGACGCCGGCCATCATCGAATCCATGCCGAGATCTGTCGAATCGCCTGTCTTCGTCGTCGTCCCGGTAGCGACGATGATCGCTTCTGTCGCGATCCCGCTCTCGATCACGGCCGCGGTCACGACTTTGATCCACGTTGGACTTGCTCAATCGCCGAGGGTCATCTGTCCTGCGGTGCTTCGGGCTGCGATCATCTTCATAGGATCCATGCTTTCGCTTGAAGTCAGGTTTCGCAAGGGCTCGCTCGTCGGCGTGACTTCGAGCTCGTTGGACGTCGTCACGCTCCCTGTCACGACCCTTCTTCGCCACATGAGGCATCGGAGATGCAGTTCCACTGCCGCGGTGTCCATTAGCCTGCTTCTTGTTGTTCCGATGATGGTTGTCGACGGTGCGCTGCGCTGTCCTGTCGCTAGAGTATTTCAACTGTAGCACGGAGAGCAGATATTCGGAGCGGCGGACGAGATGTACTGCGCCGGGAGCCTTGAGCTTGTCATTCGCCTTGCTACGCTCCTCCTTCTTGCCAACCCTATGTTCTTCCAGAAACAACTTATTTTGCATGTCCAGTTCAGGGTCGTCTCTGATCTGGACCCATGCACCGAAGCCATGCTTATCGATGCCTACTAAAAGCATTGCGTCTTCTTTGGCTCCCCAAGCGCATGTGTAATTGGCGGCTTTGGTCGCGTCGGCAAGGCGAAAGTTTCTCCAATCCGACTGGCCGCGTATGGCTTGTCGGAGCAGCTGCAACTGCTTGGGGCGTTCGATGGCTGTTTCAGCATTTATCTTCTTGAGCTCGCCAAAGTCGATTAGGACGGCCTTGCGGTCCTTCTTGGTCAGGCTTTTGCCCGTCTTCTTCTCTTCCTCCGCCACTTTGAAGCTGTTATCGTCGACCGCCTGCTGCGCGGCCTTGATGAAGTCATCCAACATGGCCTTGACGAACCCGTGATCTCTCTCGCCAAGCTTCGCCTCTTGAATAATGTCATCCTCGCGGTCATCCATAGAACCAAATCGAAAATACGCCTTGATAAGGTTCCGCTGTTCCTTGTCATTCAACGGTCGTTTCGGGTCGGCAAGAAGAGCTCTTTGTTCCTCCTCCTCTTGCTGCTGTTCTCGCTGTCGCTTCTTCAGCCGATCGGCACGATCATTCTCTTTGCTGCGGTTCTTAATCGTTGCACGCCGAGGAGCACTTTCCGCCGCAATCTTGGCAACATATTCCTCATTCTGACGCTTCTCCTCGTCAGCCTTGATCTCGGCCAACTTGTCGGCGGGGATGATTTGGTCCCAGTCGAGATGCATCTCATCGACTTTAACGTCTGTAATCTGCATGAAATTGTCCCAGTCGATACCGCCGCTGCTCAGATTGAGCTTGTCATCCACCTTTGTCTTTGTCACCTCGGCGTTCTCAAGGATGGAATCAATATCAAGCTGTTCAAGACGTTCCTGGTTACCACTTTGCTCGAACATCTTGGACGATCTCATCTTGAGAACCATCTGGATATCTTCGGCTGAGGATGGGCCATCTGTTTTGATGCCCTTCATGGTTAACTGATCCTTGAACGCTGCTTTGCCATCGTCCGTCACGCCGGCCTGTATGGTCAGGTACTCGAGCAGCAACTTGTTTCTGGCTCGTTCCAATACTTCTTCCTCGACTGTTTCTTTCGAAACGAGCCGATAGATGTTGACAGGTCGCTTCTGCCCGATTCGGTGAGCTCTTGCCATGGCTTGTAAATCTGCTTGCGGATTCCAGTCCGAGTCAAAGATCACCACCGTGTCAGCTGTCATCAGATTGATTCCCAGACCTCCTGCACGGGTCGACAGCAAGAAACAGAAGTCCTCGCTGTTCTCAGCGTTGAAATGGTTGATTGCCATGCGGCGCGGCCCGGCCGCAATAGTACCGTCAAGCCGTTGAAATTTATAGCCTCGCAAGGATAGGTAATCCCCGAGGATGTCCAGCATCTTGACCATCTGACTGAAAATCAAGACACGATGTCCATCCTTTTTCAGCTTGGACAAAAGCTGATCAACCAGCATCATTTTACCGCTGCTGGTGATGAGTCCCTTAATCTGGTCCTCGCGACGGACGCTACCAGCCAGCACGCGCTCTTCAGCACCAGGAAACATGTATGGGTGGTTGCTGATTTTCTTCAGCTCCATCATGATGTTCAATAATGAGTTCTTGTGTCCGCCAGTGGCATCGCACAATGCAGAGTAATTTCTGGTCAAGATGTTCTTGTAGTAATCCAGTTGAACATCAGACAACTCGACTCGAATGATCTTCTCCGTCTTTGGCGGCAGGTCACTCTCCACAGTCTCCTTGGTTCGTCTCAGAATGTACGGCGCGATGGATTTGTGAAGCTCCTCCAGCTTCTCCTGGGCATCAACAGCAGACAAGGAGTCCAGATCCTCGTCGATGTTGACTTTCCCAGGGTTCAAAAAGTCCAACAACGCGGAGAGCTCTGCAAGGTTGTTTTGTATGGGCGTTCCTGTGATCAAAACCTTGCAGGGAACGCCAAACGCGACAAGCCTCGCGTAGAGCTGTGATTCTCGATTTTTGAGGCGATGAGCCTCATCCACGGCGAGAGCTTGCCATTTGATTGTCTGCAGGAATTGCCAATCCTGGAGGATGAACTCATAAGAAGTTACGAGAACGTTGAACTTTGGTTTTTTGGGGTTGCCCCCAATGATCAGTTCGTTGTCTCGTATAATATTGCGGGCATCTTCCGGCCCGAGGTATACAACATAGTTGATGTCGGGAGCCCAATGATTAAATGTGTCACACCAAGCTGGAATGACACTGAGAGGGGCCACGACGAGTGACGGTCCTTCTTGTCGGCGATTGTTGCGAAGCCAACTAAGAAATGAAACGGTCTGGACGGTCTTGCCAAGGCCCATCTCGTCGGCCAAGATGACGTTGTTGCCCCGAGTCCAGTTCAAACAAAGAAAATTCAGTCCTTTTAGCTGAAAAGAGCGCAGCTCCCCGCCTGTGATGTAGTCGGGCTGACTGTCCAGCTTAACCATTCGGCTACGAGTATCGAGATTGGCCTCTCGTTTATCCGACACCCACGATCTTGACGATCGATCCAAATACTGGTCAATCTTGTCCTGGAAACTCGAGCTGATGTCGGATGCCAGCTCCCAAGTGCATTCTTCATATGTTAAGCCCTTCCATTTGACGTAATATTCTGTGTCCTCGTCACCGTCGCGGACATTGACTACCCGCTCGACTTGAGTGAAGTCCTCAAAGGCGTCTTCGTCACGTTCTCTGTCCAAGAAGAACTGTTCCTTGGTTTCGGGCGGGATGTCATCGCCAAAGCGAATATCGAGCTCTTGCTCGACCACCTTACGGAAGTAGTTTTCGACTTTGCGAAAGCCGCGCATGTTGCGGAGGGCGTCGATTGTTTCCCACGTGTCATGAAGGTGCGACTTGCCCTGCCATTTGATGAAGTACTCGAAATCGTGCCGGCTCGCATCGTACTGCAGCTCGATGCCATCTCTCAAGCGATGTCGTACTACCTTTTCGACGTATGGTGAATCGTCTACATAGTCGGCCACGTAATACGCCGAGGCCAAGTCCCCTTCGTCTTCATCAGCTTCGAACTCGCTTTCCTCGTACATGCCTCGCTGGACTTGTTGAGCAGCTCGCCGACTTGACCATCGTTTCTCGGCGAGAGCGAGCGCCGGCTGTGTCTCCCGTTGCAGCCTCGCCTTTTTCATCTGACTCCTGGCTCGCGCTCCTCCATATGTATCGGAATCGGAATCGGACTCATGCGGGGAAGGCTGCAGAACAGGAGTGTGCCTTTTGGATGCTATCGAGCGTATTACGTTATTAGCGCGGGCCAGAAAGTGTGTAGGGTGTCAAACTCACAAGGCTGCGAATGGTTGATGCGACGTCTTTTGGGTTGGGGACGGACTGCTAACTCATCATCGTCCCAGTCTTGGTCGTCAGAGTCGACCTGGAGCAAAGTTAGCCAGACGCGAATGACGGAAGACAGAGTCAGTTCGTGACAAGTCAGCGAGGACTGCAAATACCATTTTTCGAGTCTCTTTCGCACGGGTCTAAGACAATGTCAGCAAGAAAGTAAATGCCTCACAGAGCTGCAGGCTGGGCCAAGGTGACGTGACATACGCTTCGTCGAAGACCATAGAGCTCGGGATTAGCTTTGATGAAGTCATGCTCAGAAACTGGCGTCTTCCGCTTAGACGGCCGACTCGAGTCTGATGAGTTCTCTCGGTCATGTTTGTCGGCGTCGTCGTGCTGGGAAGCTATGTCCGCGTGCATGTCAAACTCTGCGTCTTGAGAGACATTGTCCTCATGGGAGTTGACGCTATTTGAAGACCCTGATCGTTGATTCGCGTAGGTGGAGGCCACCTTGACTGGAATCTCCGAGTCTGCAGATGATGAATGGGCCAATGGACTCTCGCGTGCGTCGGGAAGTTCGATGTCGCTTTCACCGCTTTCCACAACAGCTACCGATGGCGTGGCTTCATCCGGCGACAAATGTCCATTGATTGGACTAGCTGTCTCCGGAGAGCTCATGGTAGCAGCTTTCGCGCGTATTACCTGCTGAAGAGGAGATGTGTCAGTCACGGTTCAAGGCTTCGATCACGGTTTTTCCGCATCGCACAGGTATATGTGATGCCGCGACACAAAATCACACTCTCTCGAGCCCGATTCGACCGAAATTGGTGGAACAATGGATGTCATCGCATTCTCATGTGGACGGGTGACTACCAGGTTGGGAGGCAGAGGAAAAATGACGAAGGAGCGGGAGCAAAGGCAGCAGCAGCAAACGAGTCGCATTTGCATCCAGAACAATTGCTTGACATCGTTTCCATCATCTCAAAGCACGAAATAAGGTATATTCGATATGGAGGCAGCCGTGACAGCCTCGTGGCAGAGGCGAAATGACGGTTATGCGGCCAGGTGCGCGGCTCGGAAGACGGGTTTGCACAGGATTTGGTGGGACAGGGGAGAACTCACAGCTCATGAATCGATGACATTCAGGGATCCGGCGGCATGGAGAAATAATACAGCTTGTAAAAACTTGTTCCGAGTCTGGGCCGTGTCGAGCAGTAGGTTGGAGACTGTAGGATGCTATTCTGGACGGGGTCGGATGGTGTGGAATCAATAGCAAGTGGTCGTCAGCAGCAAAAAAAAAGCACCAGTTGAAGTAGGCAGGAGGGAACCTGAGAGGCCGAACCAGGGTGGGAAAGGTGGGAAGGGGGGGTCCTTGGTAGCCCGCGTCTGTGTATTAGTACCCACGGGCCAAACTCAGTTGGGCCATGGGCAGGCGACTAGATCAGCAATTCAGTCACGTGGCGGGCACCAAACTTGCTGTGTACACTTTCTTTACGAAAGCCAACCCACTAATTAGAGCTGCTGATGGGGTGCGTGTTGAGCTGTCGAGCTCCGCTGTGCCAGAGTTCTTTCCATCGAGAAGACCGTGGCCGGGCGAGACGCGTCGATCAACAATGAGAACATTGTGGCGTCGTGCCATTCGTGTAAAAGACTGTGCTGATCGTACAGTGCACTTGAAAGTAAAATCCTTTTTGGACCGAACTCATGTAGAGCACATGTTTGTTGCTGGGTAAAGTGGCTACGATACTTTACTTTATGTAAGTCAACGAACAAAGAAAACTTTGTTGCATCGTGCTATTTGTATACAAGACTATGCTGATCGTTCATTTCTTGAAAGTATAATTCTTCTTGGACCGAAGTATATCTCGAGCACATACTTGTTGCTAGGCAAACTAAAGTACGTATCGTACTGAAGTACTTTGCTTCATGTCAAGTAAATCACTTCAGTAAGGTAGGTACCTACTTAGTAGGAACCTATCTTACTTCACTTTACTCTGCGGAGTGCTTCGTACATGAGTGCATACCAGAAGTACTTGAGTACTTCAAGGGAAGTGGGTGGTAGTTGTAAGTGACGGCAGGGCTCACTACGGCCCCGGCCCCGGCCCCACCAATCATCAGCCGACAGCCGTCTTGTATGACAGACGCAGGCGTCGATGCCCTGACCCGCCTGCCTGCCCGACGATTCACAGGGCGAGAAAAATTGATGACCACACACCCGGCCCTGGAGCACAATATTGTCTGCTCTACTCCCGCTCCGCCATATTTTGAATTTTTAGATCTCCTCTCTCCCTCCCACTTGTGCATGAGCATCCCGTGCCAGGCTTCCGAATGTGAGACCGAGCACGTCTTGCCAAATTTCGGTCGTGACGCTTGTTCCTCTTCGTCCTGGACGATTCCTGCTCGAGTTTTATCCTGCCCCGCGCCAGCCAAGGGCCTTTTCAGCCATTCGGTCGTCTTGAATTATCCCCACCGTCGTCATGTCTGACAAGCTCACTCGGTACGTCTTTGCAGGATGATTGATGCCTGGCAGCCACTGACGACCGCTGACCACAATGCCTCATCTAGTATCGCCATTGTGAACAGCGACAAAGTATGTTCGGCATTGCTGCAAGACCTGACTTGCCCCGCGTACCCCGCCATGGCTGACCGAATACCCCTCGATTGCAGTGTCGTCCTCGCAAATGCCGCCAAGAGTGCAAAAAGTCCTGCCCCGTCGTTCGAAGTGGTAAATTGTGCATTGAAGTCACCCCCGAGTCTCGGCTGGCCTTCATATCCGAGGGCCTCTGCATCGGTTGTGGCATCTGCCCCAAGAAGTGCCCGTTTGACGCCATCACCATCATCAACCTGCCCACCAACCTCGAGAACCAGGTCACCCATCGCTATGGCCCCAACAGCTTCAAGCTTCACCGTCTTCCCATGCCTCGGCCTGGACAAGTCCTTGGGCTGGTCGGAACCAACGGTATCGGAAAGAGCACCGCTTTGAAGATCCTCAGCGGCAAATTGAAACCCAACCTGGGTCGGCACGACAATCCTCCCGATTGGGAAGATGTCATCAAGCACTTCCGGGGGTCTGAGCTGCAAAGTATTCCCCCCCAAACACCTATACACACGTCGGCGCATGCGTTCTGATCATATGCAGACTACTTCACCAAGCTTCTGGAGGATGACCTCAAGGCCGTTGTCAAGCCTCAATATGTCGACCAGATTCCCAGAGCCGTACGAGGCCCAGAGAAGAGTGTCAAGGCTCTCATTTCAAGCAGAGCGTCTCTGAACAACATGGACCAAGTCGCCGACGTCCTCGAGCTCAACCACATTATGGACCGCGATATCACTTTATTGTCAGGTGGTGAGCTGCAGCGCTTCGCCATCGGTACTGTATGCGTCCAGAAAGCCGATGTGTACATGTTCGACGAGCCTTCCTCCTATCTCGATGTCAAGCAACGTCTGAGTGCTGCGCAAATGATTCGATCTCTGCTCCGCGACGACGACTATGTCATCGTAGTTGAACACGATTTGTCCGTCCTCGATTACTTGTCTGACTACGTTTGTGTTCTGTACGGCAAGCCTGCTGTCTACGGCGTCGTCACCTTGCCCTACTCCGTTCGTGAAGGAATCAACATCTTCCTGGACGGTCACATCCCGACTGAAAATCTCCGTTTCCGAGATGAGTCACTCACTTTTCGCATTGCCGAGGGCACCGACGAGTTTGCTATTGACAAATCCCGCGCGTTCAAGTACCCCAAGATGGAGAAGGAACTTGGAAACTTCAAATTACGTATCGATGCCGGCGAGTTTACCGATTCAGAAATCATCGTCATGATGGGAGAAAATGGCACCGGCAAGACGACTTTCTGTCGCCTGCTGGCTGGTGCCCTGAAGCCTGACAGCAAGGCTTCGGTTCCCGATATGCGCATCAGCATGAAGCCCCAAACAATCACGCCCAAATTCGAAGGCACCGTTCGCCAGCTATTCTTCAAGAAGATCAAGCAGGCCTTCCTCAACCCACAGTTCCAGACGGATGTTGTCAAGCCCCTCAAGTTGGATGATTTCATTGACCAGGAGGTCAAGAATTTGTCGGGAGGTGAACTGCAGCGCGTTGCCATCGTGCTCGCTCTCGGCCTGCCTGCCGACATCTATCTGATCGATGAGCCCTCTGCCTACCTCGACTCTGAGCAACGAATCATCGCGTCCCGGGTCATCAAGCGGTTCATAATGCACTCTAAGAAGACTGCTTTCATCGTCGAACACGACTTCATCATGGCCACATATCTGGCCGACCGCGTCATCGTCTTCGACGGCCAGCCGGGGATCAACGCCCACGCCAATCGTCCAGAGTCGTTGCTGTCGGGATGCAACGCCTTTCTGAAGAACCTCAATGTCACGTTCCGCCGCGATCCCACCAACTACCGCCCTCGTATCAACAAGCAAGGCTCCCAGCTTGACCAAGAGCAGAAGCTGAGCGGCAACTATGTAAGTAGCTCGTTCTCTTACTGCATCGTCTTTTGGCTGGATTGTTTGGCTGACAACGCGTCTCAGTTCTTCCTGGAGGAGACGCCCGAAAAGAGCTCTTGAAAAGGGCATCCACAATGAACACACCCCTTACTCTGACCTAACAGCATCTGTAGGCGTTCACGGCGTTCAAAAGGGTTCTTCTGCTACTACGAATCATGGGAATGGGCATGAATCCGGCGCAAAGCTGACAGAGGGTGGCGGCAACGATGATGAATCTGACGAATAACACTGGCGACGACAGTCTATCCCCTGTTGTCTGGTCCTGCAGATTGAAGAGTATTCCGCTCCGTAGAGGGTTCAAAACCTCGTCGTAAGGCGTTCAAATTTCGAAGCTCAGTCATCAGCAAACTCATGGCTTCGAACCCATGGAAGCTGAATTCGACGTCGCTACGGACACGATGTATTCATTCTGCAGATTGAGGGACAATGGAATCAAGCAAGGATGACTGTCGTCATTGGGCCTGTGGGACATAATTACAAAGTACAAGTCCATATAGAGCACAATTTTTTTGCATAGAAAAGTTTTTTTTTCCATTGAAGGCTTTATTGACAGTGAGTGCCGCCGTGTAAGCCATGCGCTGATAGTACAAAGGCATCATATGACTATCTACGACCACGAATGACTCTGCTCATTATGAACGTCGCCCGCAGCAAGAGGGGGCAGGGGAGGGGGGG
>JARJRV010000242.1:0-42126 GCA_030783925.1 Aschersonia sp. MBC 735 | reverse complement strand
CTACCCCGGAACCCGTCGTTCCGATTCGGCGACTTCAATGGAACGACAGGTTCCGGGGTAGGTTGTAGGTCGACCTGCTTCATGAAGTTTCCGCTTGTGAGCGTCCAGCTGCTCTGGGCTACAAAAGCAACGGTAGGCATGCCCGCGGTCCAACAGCATTTGTACGTGGCTCTTGTAGATGGGCAGCCTATCTGACTATCACGTCATATCAGTCGATGGAGCTCGCTGAAGGGGCAAATATCATGACTCTGGCCGTGTCTCGTACGCACTTGCTTATATGGCCCGTATTGCCCCCCACAATCAGGACCTTCGTCCCATGTCAGCCCTGCCCACTTCAAGTCCTGGACAAGACGATCTTCTGCATCTGCTACGAGCCGTGTCTGCGGCTGCTCTTAGAGTCAATTCGAATGACGACCTGCCGGATGACGCACCTGGTCTGTGTCCTCGATACGCAGGATGAATGCGCCGTTAGCAGATGCCTTGGCTGCGAGGCAGTTGAACAAGGCAGTCCGCAGGGACCCCAGGTGCAAGTAGCCTGTTGGAGATGGAGCAAATCGGGCTCGGATGGGAAGCTCAGAGCTTTGGCCTAGGATCGTCCGTTGAGCGCTGCGAACTGCTGGGAGCGCAGCTTGCTTGAGAACCTTGTTTCGGCTCCTGAGCGCATTCAACCCAGATGAGCGGGCAGAGGACTCGACATCTCTGAGCTCCCGGGCCTGAGCTTCTGCTGGCAAATTGCTTGATTGCTGACTTGATTGGTGCAGCTTACGGCTCTGCCGGTAAAAAGCGACATATCTGCAACGACATCTCAAAGAGCCTGTCAGAGGGCCGGCTGCATGAAGAATCCTCCTTGTATCGCGCAACATGTGCGTAGAAGGAGACATTGCATGTCGACAGACATCGACTATGAAGTGCGTGCCTCCAGTTTCCAACAAGAAGATGACTCAACTTGGCGCGAGACTCAAGCCTGACACATTCTGGCGTGCTGGGAAGGGTTCGCAGGTGCTGCCAAAAAGTTGGTGTTCGAGGATCGGCGCCACATCATGAGGCTTGCCCCGTGGCGCGGCTAGAGGTGCTGGAGGCCGGCGTTGACGAGCTAAATTTGAGTACGTTTTACTGTGGATGCTCGGAATCTTATCGCGATACGGAACAATCGATAAACAAATTGCCCGACAAAAGCTCTTGCCGGCTTGCCGCGTGGTCGCTCGCGCGCACATCATATTGTCATAAGCATTCATACCTCTGCAAGGCCTGCACGCGATAAGCAATCGTCCGCGCAGCCGCGTCGCTCATGGGTGAGCAGGTGCATAATTGCGTGTCGAATTGCTTTTGAAGTCACTTATCCGCCCCGCTGGACGCCTGCTATACCTCTGAGAAGCCTTCTCTTGCCTTTATTACGCAGCGCAGAGCCACCCCGCTGCTGTGCCCGAAAGTTTTTCAGCTTTCATTCTCAGCCCCTACCGCAACACCACATGCTGCAATTTCGGGCAAGCCATTGAGAACTTCTAGCGGCAATGAGTGACGAGGAAATTGACCTCTACGGTGCGTTGCTGCCATTTCCTCCCGCAGGAATGGTCTGTTTCCCTGTTCCATCAATGAAGGACTTCACAGTAACCTCTGGCAGGTCTTCTCTCTATCGAGAGGAATGCAACCCAAGAACAAGTCAAGAAGGCTTATCGAAAGGTGCGTATCCTGTTTTTTTTTTTTTTTTTTTTTGCTTCATCACCTCTATTATTTATTCTGTTGTACCTGTTTCGTTCCCTCAATGCGTGTCGTTCGTCGTTTCAAGCTCAGCTCAAAGCTCACTCGAATCAGGCTGCACTCAAGTATCATCCAGATAAAGTACCAGAAGAGCAGCGACAACAGTCCGAAGTCAAGTTCAAAGAGATCACACGCGCATACGAAATTCTCAGCGATGAACAAAAACGGCACCTCTATGATGCTCACGGCATGGCTGCCTTTGACCCATCTCGAGGAGGCGGCCCCGGAGGCCCCGGCGGCCCGGAGATGGACGTCAACGACCTTTTATCACAAATGTTCGGTTTCAGTATGGGTGGTGGTCCTGGCGGGTCCAGTGGCCCTGCACGGCCAGCAAAAGGTCCGAACGAAGAAAAAGAATATCGAATCACTCTGGAGGAGCTATACAAAGGCAAGACGGTCAAGTTTGCTGTGAACAAACAAGTCGTCTGTGGGCAGTGTAAGGGCTCTGGGGGGAAAGAGAAAGCCAGATCAAATACGTGCGAGCGGTGCAAAGGCAACGGCATGGTTGATGCCATCAGGCACATCGGGCCCGGCATGATGAGACGAGAGACAGTCCTGTGCGATCACTGTCAGGGTTCTGGACAAATCTTCAAAGAAAAAGATCGTTGTAAAAAATGCAAGGGCAAGAGGACGAATCAGGAGAAAAAGATCCTGGAGATCTATATTCCTCGAGGTGCCATGCAAGGCGACAAAATTGTCCTTGAAGGCGAGGCCGACCAGTACCCGGACCAAATACCGGGCGACATAGTTTTTACTCTTGTCGAAGAGCATCACGAGGTCTTCTCACGCTTGGGCGATGATCTCTCAGCCGAGCTCACTGTCACCCTGGCAGAGGCTTTGTCAGGCCTCTCTCGTGTGGTTCTTAAGCACCTCGACGGCAGAGGCATTCACATCAATCGGCCAAGAGGCAAGATATTGCGTCCTGGCGAGTGTTTGAAAGTCCCGGGAGAGGGGATGCCGAAGAAACGGACCGATATCAAGGGAGATCTGTATCTGCTTGTATCAGTTGAATTCCCCGAAGACGATTGGCTGAATGATGATGCTTCATACGAGACCTTGCAGACGCTGCTTCCCCCACTATCCACGGCGATCGAGGCCGAAGAAATCGACGAAGTTGACTACGAAGACGATGCAGATATTGAACAGGTTCGTAACCCCAGTCCCACTTGCGTGACAGCCCATGTAAGCTAACATTATTCCAAAGATGGGCGAGAACTCCGATGACCCCCGATCACATGAATGGGAGGATGAAGATGAAGACGACGGGCAGGCACAATGCCAACCGCAGTGAGATAGACTTTCACGGCGATGTACACTCTGCTGTTATTGATCCCGGCAATGGCGGATGACCAGTGTTGAGAACGCCTGAACATCAGGAAGTCGAGCTCAATCTAGAAGCCATATGCGTGTGCCTTTTAATGCGACTCATGAGCGACGACTTTGGTAGGGCAGAGCAAGCGGGCTGTTGGCGGCTCAGGAGAGATGAAAGCTGAAAATTTGGTTTACTTGGACACCCAACTCAATGTCTCGCAGCCGGGAGAAATCATGCCTTCATTCTGTAAGCCTTTTATGCAGATGGGTATGTACGGTTAGGCGCTTGCAAGAATTCATGCATATTACTCAAGATCGAGCACGTGTCTCTTGACAGTTGCGTAGTCTCTGCCTCCGTAGCCATGATGCCCACAGAGTGAGAATGAGCATCCAAGAGAGGCAGGGGTAGAGGGACTTCAGTATGTGATCACTCGAGAGAGGAGCACATTGATGTGGGTCAAATAGCCTGTGTGTATGGAGTACTTCGTACGGTGGTGCAATACCTCATACTCGACTCTATCGATGCGGGGTTCGATCGTTGCCCTGCATGACATGCTAATCATGGACTATAAGTTGCTGCCGAAGATCGAGGTACGTTCGTTGAGCATTCTGGTTCAACCAGATCAACGAAGAGTCGTATAAAGCTGAAGACCGACTCGTAGTTGCATGCCCATCTATCCGGCAGCGTATCGAGGAATACACTGCACGAGATATGGCTCGATAAGAAGGCGTCTGGCCAGTCTGAACTTGAAGATCCTTTGGTGGTCATGCCAGACGGAAAACATGACTACAATCTCCAGACGTAAGTTGCTCGGTGGTTCATGAGGGTTGGAGTGTCAATCAAGTGTCCGCCGATAGACCACAGCCGGTGAGACGAGTCGCCTGTAAGCTTATATAAAGAATGCACGGCATGCAACTAGCTTTTTCCCGCTGTTCAACAATTACATCTACGCCCTCTTGACAGATGAGCAAGCCATACGGCATGCCACACGGAGTGTATTGACAGACTTCTACAACGACGGCGTGGTATATCTGGAGCTACGGTCCACGCCTCGAGCGACCGGTGACATTTCGGCAGATATGTATATTGAGATTGTCATCGATACCATTAGAAGTTTTGAGGAGGCACACGAAGGCATGCACACACGGCTGATTTTGTGCGTTGACCGGCGGCACTCGCTGGCCATGGCAGAGTCGGTGTTGTCCCTGGCAACTCGTCTGCAGACCGTCGAGGGCCCTGGCGTTGTAGGAATCGATCTTTGCGGAGATCCGACTGTGCGGCATGGCGGAGAAATCGCCATATTCACGCCCGTTTTCGAGCAAGCGGCCCGGAGCGGGCTGGGCATCACAGTTCACTTTGCCGAGGCAGAGGCCAGTGCTTCCAGAGACGAGTTGCAGATATTGTTGTCCTGGAAGCCGGCACGCCTGGGACACGTCATCTGGGAGGACGAAACAATCAAGCAGGATATCATTGCGAGGGAACTGTGCTTGGAGCTCTGTTTGAGCTGCAACGTCCAGGCAGGCATGGTCCGTGGCGGATTCGCGGGTCATCATTTCAAATACTGGAATGGTGTGAAAGGGCCAAAGATTTCGCTAGCTGTGAGTTCCTGCCAGCTCCCTCTGATCCACGTGCATGGCTGCATCTCAAAGGACTGAAATTGCAACGTGTTCAGACGGACGACGTGGGAGTGTTTGGCAGTCCGCTCTCGAGCGAATACCGCCTTGTTGCCGAACATTTCGGCCTCGACCGCGTTCAGACTTGTGCATTAGCACGACAGGGCATCGAAGGGATTTTTGGAGGTGACCGAGAGAAGCAGAGGCTGCGCAGCATCATGTGGGTAGAGTGACGAGCGGTGCCAAATAGTGCAATGGACAGAAAGAAAACGGCTCGTTGAATGGCCAAAGCGTTGATGTACTTTCCGTTCAGCAAAAGAGATGTCACGCAACAGAATAGAGCTGGAAACGACAGCTGCACTTATCGGCAGGTGCCCACTTGGTGTCCGCCCCCACGCGGTGTTAATAAGTACGGAACATCAATACGGAGCCCCTCATGGGCTGCCTAGGCGGCAGGCTGGCATGGCTGGCGCGGCTGCCAAGCCAATTGCGACCAACTGTCCCGCGCTGTGCGCTGTGCCAGTCGAGACGCTTGTGGCGGGCGGGCGAGCGGGCAGCATTGCTGGCCACCATTTCGATCAGTCAACCCTTTCGCCAAGGTGAATGAAACTCCATCGGCAACGTCGCAAGAGCCCTCTGCGGCATGTCGGAGCTTGACAACGACAATGAACGTGCGTATTTCATCCCTCGGCATTGGCGGTTTTTGTCGTGGAACGAGTATCGCGCGGCTGACCACCCGAGTCGTAGATCCTGGAATGGGCGTTTGGCAAGCGCATGACGCCCGCTGAGCGTCTGCGCAAGAACCAGCGCATGCTCGATAAGGCGATCCGAGAGCTCGACCAGACGCGGGTCAAGTTGGAGAAGCAAGAGAAGACTCTGGTGCAACAGATCAAGACAAGCGCCAAAAATGGACAGATGAGCGCTTGCAAGATCCAGGCCAAGGATTTGGTGCGCACGAGGAGGTATATCGAGAAGTTCTTTGCCATGCGCAGCCAGCTACAGAAGATTTCACTTCGTCTGCAGGTACCGTTTCTCTCACTGTGCTCAAATACTTCCCGTGCTCATGAGCTGACATGCCTGCCAGACCTATCGAACGAACGAGCAGATGATGCAGGCCATGAAGGGGGCCACAATGGCCCTGGGAAGCATGAACAAATCGATGAATTTGCCCCAACTTCAGCGAATCGCCATGGAGTTCGAACGAGAGAACGATATCATGGAGCAGAGACAGGAAATGATGGATGACGCCGTAGATGATGCTATGGATGTAGGCGTGGAAGAGGAAGGTGACGAGGTCATCGAACAAGTTTTGGAGGAAATAGGCGTTGATTTCAACCAAGCTGTAAGGCTGACGACACACTTGGCTACCCTATGTGACTTGCAGTACTAACTTGTGTCATAGCTCGGAGAGACGCCGACGGCCATCGGAAACCCAGCTGCCTCCGAGGCGAGGATCGCACAAGCTATCGGCGGAGGCGCAGGTGGAGGCGGAGGCGGCGATCCGGTGGATGACGATTTGCAGGCGCGATTGGACAGTTTGAAAAAGTAGGTTGACGAAACATTGCCCGGGGAAATGGCGATGATGAGCCTTCGAAAGCTATGATGCTACATTCTCACGCCGATACAATGTATTGGTATGGACGAATGGACGTCACGCTGCCAACTGATGCCAGGCATGACACCAAGCGTCATCGGCTATCGCGATTGTGATACTGTCTTCCCCGAATCTGTTCATTCTGGGCCTGAGGAGGCCTGATGACGGGGCTGTAATCGATCTCTTGGAGCTACGATGCCCAACACACATTGAAATGAAGAATATGTATTTGTTGATCATTCGACGCGTCCAGTCTCAGATCATTGTTGAGATATTGCTGTGGAGAAAACAAAAACATGAGACCTATACCGCAAAGTACATTTCACTTGGGACGGGATCCCGCAACCATCCACAACGTATTCCTATACCCGTTGCAGCTTGCTACTTGGTAGGTGTGCAAGGTGGGGTGAAGGGTGAAGAGAGGCGCGGCGCAGCAAGCATGACCAGGCATAGTGACGCGCTCGGAGAAGCGGCCGCTTGACATTAGGGCGGGAGCAAGAATGATGCATCAATCACGGAATTAACTCAGTGCGCTGATGGACTGACGCGGAATCTCGAATAGGCGCAACGTCGTCTCCGCAAGCTTTCTTCAATAGGTTGATTCGGAGGCGCCGGACGAGAAACGGCGTTTTCATCACCATCACCTTCGGACTTTGGTCCAGTACCGCCGACAAGACGCGCACCTACCTGGTTGGCTCTCACCAGCTGCCCGCGTCCCCGCTCGCTCCTTCTGCCTGATCCCCGCCGCCTCCCCCACCGCAGCCTCGTCCGGCCGCCACGAACGGAGTAGCTTTTGGAGGGGGAAAAGGGACCCCTCCTGTGATGAACATTGATTGACCAGACCTCTTCCGCGTTGATCGCCTTGCTTGCTTGATTCACCGCCCCTCCCCACCTCTTCCGAGTGCGGTCACCATCGTCATTCGTCACCCTGTCGACCTCACTCAACCTAATCGAGTGGTGCAGGCTCGTCGCGCTCTTGAAGGACATCACACCGAGACGGGCACCCGTTTCTTTCCCCACCGCGCCGCCATCACTAGTCACATTGAGGTGATTGGCATCCACTCATCAGTACTCCGCGCTCCGTGCTCCGTGCTTCGCGCCTTCTCTTTATCTGCACCTGCAGACCCGACAGCGTCACTATCGCCGTCCTGCTCCGTCCCTGTGTGCCGTTGACACGTCTCCTTGTGGTCTCGTGTCAGGTCTCGACGGCGTTTCATCGGCAGCAAACCGACCAGAATTGAGTTGTCGCTTGACATGCACAGGTGTCATCGCGCCAAACCTACGACCGTGTTACACCCCGTTGCAAGCACCTCTGTCGATTTGGGCACCAGGACGGCCAATACTTGATAATCGCCGTTCCCCGTCATAATCGCTTATCAACCCCTCAATTGTTTACGCAGTAGCTCCAAGTGCCATTTCTGGACCTTCAAGGCCTCGACTTCCCCTCTACTTTGATCTTTGGCGCGACTTCAGCATCTCTTCTCGTCTCTTCTTAGCCACACCATCTCTGAATCGGCGCTCGAGATTCAACATTCCGGCCATTTACCTCCTTATTCGAACTGCACAATAACAAACCTCGCCCTGCTACGACTTATCCAGATCTTCGATCACGCTTGAGAACAACCTTGCCAATTCCCGCGACCCATTACCAGTACGATCTGATCAACACCCTTCTCCAAAGCCTTGTTTCAACTCCACGAAGCTGGCAGGCAACAAGCGACGCAGTCTCTCCCTCCAAGGGGGAAGCCTGCTGAATAGGATGTTTGGAGGGAACTCCAACTCTTCAGGATCCAAGACGGAAGGCGACTCCAAAGCCGAGGCAAAGCTTTCCTCTCCGGGCTCAAGTCCCAACACGGACGATCCGGCCCCCATCAAAACAGCGGCCGACCTATTATCTGCCGGCGGCGAGAAACGCAGCGGCAATGGCAGCCCCCCCGGGCGCAATGACACGAGCGGCTCTACGGAAAAGAAACGAAGGAGTAGTGGTGTCGGAAGCAAGGCCAGTAGTTTTTTGGCATCGGCCAAGAATACGCTGAACTTTTCCCAAGGTGGTCGTGCAAGCTCAGATTTGAGCTCCCAGACGCCGTTGCAAAAGCTGGGCAAACAAGACCCTGCCCTCGTCGTACCCCAGGGCCAGCACAATAATTCAGCCGGCCAATCTGAGCCGGGAGTCAAATCTACATTTCGAGTGGGTGTTTGGGAAGATAGGAATCGCAAATGCCGCCGGACCATGGAAGACACCCATGCTTTCCTGTATAATTTCCTTGCAACACCATCGGTCGCGGTTGAGCCGCCGACAAAACAGAAACCGGAAAAGGGCGATGCAGACGCAACTGGCAAGGAAATGGTAGAATCCGACAATGGATACTTTGCCATATTCGACGGCCACGCCGGTACTTTTGCCGCGGATTGGTGCGGGAAGAAGCTTCACCTCATCCTTGAAGACACAATACGCAATAACCCAAACAAGGCCATTCCAGAGTTACTGGATCAGACCTTTACCACTGTCGATGCGCAGTTGGAGAAGCTGCCGTTGAAGAACAGTGGCTGCACGGCGGCTATCGCTGTGTTACGGTGGGAAGAACGCGGCTCTGGCGACAAACCCAGTTTCACTGGTCTGACGAAGCCGCCGCCGCCGCCCACGTCGACCGAAACCAGTGCGGTCGAGAAGGACAAGACGGTCACGTCACCGCTTGGTAGAACGTCATCTCCAGCCTCAAATGATGCTCTCCAGACGAAGCAGAAACCCTTGATGACACGCCAGCGCATCTTGTATACGGCAAACGTCGGAGACGCGCGTATTATCCTCTGCCGTGCCGGCAAAGCTTTGCGCCTTTCCTATGATCACAAGGGAAGTGACGAGAATGAAGGCAAGCGTATTGCGAATGCCGGCGGACTCATCTTGAATAATCGTGTCAATGGCGTCCTTGCTGTGACAAGGGCTCTGGGTGACGCATATATGAAGGACCTTGTGACTGGACATCCATACACCACAGAGACTGTCCTGCAGCCAGACGTCGATGAGTTTATGATTATTGCGTGCGATGGCGTAAGCTTCTTACCTCCTTTCCACAAGTCTCCGTTGGAGGAATCGTTGGACTGACACTTATGCTCTGATTCCCAATCACACAGCTCTGGGATGTTTGCAGTGACCAGGACGCGATCGATTTGGTCCGCGAGACATCAGATCCTGTCGCGGCGTCCAAAAAGCTGGTGGACCATGCCTTGAGTCGTTTCAGCACCGACAACCTTTCATGTATGGTTGTCCGTTTCGAGAAGACGGCTCAAGCGACCCAGAATGATGCCACAAATGAGAAAGAGGACAATTTAGCCTCAGCTGCGTCCGCCAAAGTCAGCGAAGCCGAGAAGATCGTGTCAGACACCAAGAAGAAGATTGCGGACGGCACGACGGCGCCTGTGGGCGTGTCGGCCAGCAACAGTGGTCGCGGCTACGAAGCTTTGCCTGCAGATGGTGGGGAGCTGGTAGTAACTACGGTGGACAGCGCGGTCGAGAAAGAGCCAGAAACTGAGAGCGAAGCTGTCAGATCTGAGGGATTGCCCGAAAAGGGCGGGGACGAACAGGCAGACACCGCATCACCAAAACCGGGGAGGGCCTGAAGAGAGTGTCAGTAAATGGCACTCGTGAGATAACATATCATTGATTTTTGGAGTTGCTGCAGGCAGTTCTGAGGTCAAGCCATTAAATTCAAAATGATTCTCGTTTTTGCGTACGCTGCAGCTCGTCCTGCCGTCAATCTGTGCCAGCGGGGAAGATGCGAGATTGCTAGCGAGTCATCCTGATATGCCTTTAGGTTCTCGTGGCAGCAGTGATCATTGCGCTGTGCCGGTGTAGACCATTCGCAGCTTAGCCAGTCTTTTGGTCGTCTGACCCGAAACACGAAGGAATGACGGAAGCATCACGCATACACGGCGAGAGGGGAGTTGACGGCCGCCGCAATATGACGATGACTGATGCAGATGTCGGCGGCAATCTTCTATGTTATACTGAGTGATTCAGTGGAAAGTATACACACGAGTTGTCTCACCACCTCTCGTAGCGCGCTGCTCATATACTGAGCATTCTCCTCTTCGTTGTCGTGTGTCTTTTACGTGCTCGGTGGAGAGTGAAATGCGTCGATCTTTTATGAAATATTGGTGCTGGACACCCAGACTGGCTTGGACCGTCCTGGAAGGGCTTATCTTGCACTCACTCTATGACTTTCCGCATCAACGAATCGTCCCGATGTTTGGGATTGTTACACTCCCCGTGACATTTGTTGGGGGGAAATACATTGGCGGCGACTTCGCATATCACCAGGTACGGACACTTGAACCAGCTAAGAACTTCCTTACTTGAAAGAGGCTATTTTCTAACCTTTTGAATAACTATGTTAACGGCGACCCTGTCTTCTTCTGTCTGTAAATCGTTTGCATGGTCGAGAACACCGCACCTCATGACACCCATTGCGAATAAGCATTGGCGGCGATTTAGTATATTACTGAGCAATTCTAAACACCTGACCCTCAAAGGTGTTCCCTCGGCCTTTCTACCATGGCCGGCTAGCCGTCCAGGATCAAAAACATCCGCTTCTCTCTGCCTTTTTTTTGCGGGGTTTTTTGTTTTTCCGTCTTCGAAGAATGTAAGGAAAAAAAAAAAAGCACACCGCCGTTTGGAAATATGAGTGAGGAACTGCTCGAGACTGCTATCCCGCCTGGACTGGATGACAGTGACGGCGCCCTCTTCTTACGGACTGGTCCGAACTCCCAACAACGTTCTACTGCAGAGGACCACGCAAGGGAGCCACCACGCAGACAAACTCGCCAATGTGCAGTTTTTGCATCTCCGTCGGGGAGCGCCCATTCAACCTCTCGATTTCTGCCCGGGACGTATGATAACGGGCCAAGTTTCGGCTCGTGACCAAAGCTCACACCACGGAGTTGACTTTTGTTCAAATAAGTCATGTTGCTATCTAGTATTATATAATGGCTTTCTTTGTGGTCTTGTTGTCGTTCTTCTAATTTTTGGATGAAAATAGGTAAACAAGCCCATCCGTATGGCTCTTTTCGAAAAAAGATCAGTGGGCAGCCTTGAAAGGAAATCGTCGACTGATAAAGAGTATATCTCCCTTGTACTTCTCGACGAGAAAGGGTTTGGGCCGTGGCAAGTATATTGTTGCGCCTTCCTCAAATGTCTTGCCTTCAGCAATCTCATCGCAGAAGTTCTCCTGGTCAGCGCGACGCAAAGCCCGGTTCAGCTGATTGATTACTTCGACGCCCACTTCACCCTTGCCAAGGTTCTTGGCCAAGGCCAAACACTCATCGCCGGACACAGCAGTATATTGGCAGATGTTTCCCTCGTTTGAGCATTCCAGTGCCATGAAGCCACTGTCAAAATCAGACCCCTCAGCTCTAGAATTGGGGATTTTGGATATCGATGCGAGGTCCTCGTCTCCGAAGTCGGGGTTCTCAGCTCTGAAATTGGGGATTTTGGATATCGATGCGAGGTCCTCGTCTCTGAAGTCGGGGTTCTCGGGTCCAATGGCATTAGACGTCTCGGACTCGGGTTCTAATGTGTTCTCGATTTAACAACCTTTGCTTCTTTCCTTCTTAAGCTCCTTGTTCTTACCTTGACTATCAGGCTCGGAATTGATCTCTAAGTGAGACACGGTCGTGTCCCAAGCCTCAGCCGCTTTGGCGCAATTGACAGGTCCATCTTTCCCTTGTGCTCCATCGTACCGTGTACAAGGATACTGTGTCGACGAAGCTTCATTAACATCAAGTTTCGGCTGAGGGAGACTTGCTGCCAACTGAGATCCAAGCAGCAGCATGAAGTTCAGAGCCGAGAGACGTGGCATGATGACGGTGGTCGAGCGTTGATGAGCGGATTCTTTTGAATTTATCGGTATCTACAGCGGCCCAGGTGACAAAATCCGCCGATATAGCCAAAAGATTGGGAATATGGCTGCCTTTTATCTTTATCTTGCCCAAACCTCTTATACATAGTTTCAGCTCATGACGGCGACTCTTCGCTCCGAACAGAACGTTCATGATACGATACGTGGGACACGCTGCTGCCAATCACAGTCATGGAGGCTGGGGTCTCATGGACCTGGATCAGGTCATGCATGGATATGTAGTGACAGCTCAGATCGTTTTGAGTATCAGTCGACCGTATGTCTCCACTACACCAAGCCATTGAGGTTCTCAATTCCAGGGGCGCGATCCGAAGAGGAGCATGCATTTTGGCTCAGCCTTCTCTGAGACGGGCCCTCGGTACGGGTTTGGTGGGAATATCAGCAGAGAGAGCCTTCTTGCGAGCCCTTTGACCCTGGTTACGGCGGCAGAGCCATGCATGGGATGATGTCAGGAATCTATACGGAAATGTACAGGAAAAGGATGGGTCTTCGTCAGGTCCAATGCACCGATCAATCTAGTGTGCGCTACTTTTTCGAAGAAACGCGCCACTTTGGATCACGGCCGAGAAGGCAGAGCAAACAGCAAGGGAAACGAGCTTAGAGCTCTGATTGATGCAATGCGGATTAAGAGACATGCCCGTCAGGCGTTGCTCGTCAGGTGTTCATGACTTTGAGCTTGTCCAAGCCGGATTGCCGTTGGCCAGGCTGCTACTCATATGGATGTCTATCTCTCGCTCATGACGTGGGCGTCTAAACGCGACCGGCCCCAGGACTTGCTTCCCAGCGACGCAGTAATTGGCGACATAGTGTCTTGTTCACGTTGTACTTTAGACCTCTGCTGGGCTCTACTTCTGCTCGGCTCTGCTGTACGAAGGCGTCTAAATGAAGGCTTCAAATGACTGGTGACTAGGCGCCTCTCCTGTAGCAAGTGCTGGTTGTATGTCACAGAATATGTTTGTTCCTTTGCTTTCAAGTGTTCTGCGTTTTCGGATACCGAGATTTGGATTTGTAGAAGCGTGAGGTCTCAAAAAGAATGTATTAGAACACCAAACAGCTATCTCTTCTGCTTCTTCATAAAAGAGCGACTAGACCACGGCAACTTTAACTTGTGGCCTGGGTAGAGTACATCGCGCAGAGATTGCTATTATAAGTGTTTGCAGAAATGAATCCGGTAGGGTTTTCTTGGCAAAGCGTTCAGCTCAGTCATGAGCGCAATGTTTAGATGGCAGATCTGAGCCTTTTGGGCTTCAGATTTGTGTGCACACGCCGTTATCGCACTTTTCACCTGTTTTCGTTTCCGTGACCACCCCGTTATTGATAGTGACTTTGTGGGACTCGGCTTTGTGGGACTCGGCTTTGTGGGACTCGGAATGAGATTGGAAATTCTCATAGTGCTTGTGAATAACCTGGTTGGTATGAAGTGCCGGTGCCTGGGGTTCAGGCACCTTCAGTCCAGCAGAGGAATGAGCGTGGGACTCGGCAATGCTTCCGCTGTTCTTTTCAACCGGCCTGGGCACGGGGGCGTCAACCGAAACCTTGGGTTGAGTCTCGGATTGAGCCTGGGTGTTGATCTTGTCTCCAATCGTCTTCGGCGCGACGTTGTCTTGGACTGGCTTGGGTCCAACCTTTAGAACTGGGGCAGTCTCGGACTTGAGGCTGTTCGTCGTCTCTGACGATGATTGCCCTGAAACGCCTTGTAGTTAGCAAAGCTCTTATATTGATCTCGTGGGGCATGCGATTGGTTAATTCTTGCCTTGATGACCATGAATGAAGACGTCGTTTTTGGTCGGCACCTTCTTCTTGAGCACGGCATTCTCATCGATTCTCTTCTTGGACGCGGCATCGACGCTCGGCTTATTAGAGGGTACGCACGGCTTCTTGGGCTGCGTGCGAGACGGCGGGGTGATCTCGACTTTCACACAGAGTGTCTTCCCTTGTAGAGGCGCGCAAGATGCCTCAGAAAGACGGTTCACACGCATCAACTCGGGCATCGTGACATTATTCTCCCCACAGAATTTCTGGCATTGAGCAGGCGTGCCGACAGTGGCCCACTTGATACATATATCGCCATCTGAAGGGAGGTGTCAGCCGACTTGCAACATGCAGGTGTACATGGTTTCAGTCGGCTTTTGGACTCACTTAAGGCTCTGAGGCCATTTACTTCTGAGGAGAGGTGTCAGCCGACTTGGCAACATGCAGGTGGACTTGGGTTTAGTCAGTGTTCGGACTTACTGGAGACTAGGTCATTCAGATTATTGATGTCCACGCTCGTCGTGTGGACGCTCGTCGTGTAGACGCTCGGCGCGGGGATGCTCGCCGCCAGCTGAGGGCCGAGCAGCAGAAGTGCCGGAAGAGCCCAACCAGTACTCATGTTGACGATTAAGGAGCGTAAATGGAGTTGGGCTATTATGATATAGGTGGCTACGACAGCAGGAGGGACACCGAGTTCGTCTACTTAGATCGGGGGAAGTGACCGCTTTTAACTCGTCTGATCTCATGATGTCTCCTACACTACTCGTTGCTCATGTGCGTTCGCTGCGGGTGTTCCTTCCGACCGGATTACGCGTCCATGATACAAGCAATCTCGAGCTCATCACAGTAGTGATAGTTGTGATGGCACAGCCCAGGCCATGTCATCAGACTACGTCTATGTCAGCCTGAATGAATGCCAAGGACACCGACAGAACCCTTTAGTGAACGCCATCTGGCGAGACCACGAGTCAGTCACGTACCAGGCAACGCAGTTCATGCTGGCCATCCATGCCGACGATCAAATGCAAGTCATGCCGTCCCCATTGCCCCAAGAAATAATTCAGGAACACAATGAGTGAGGATTGATAGCTCGGGGGCAATTCGTTTGCTTATCAGAGTACAGTCAGAACATGGCTCTGACGCCTTGAGGGTCAGTCGCCATTTTTGAAGATCAAATCTCTCTTCTCCTGTTCGGCTCCTATTTCTCCCTTTGTTGTCTCTGCGTATGTGTTTGAGGGTGAATGTAAAACTTTTTCCTTCTTCCAGTCGATCAATTTATCAAGGTTATCAGTCAGTTGACCCGGCGCCGGAGAAGGTGGGGGGGCGCCTGCGAAACAATCGAGTCATGAGTAAACAACTGCGCCATCTTTTCGTATCGATCCTTTCAGATACGGGTTTCTTATCGTTGTTGTTATAGCCGTGGATTGAGATCTCAGAAACCCTTGTTTGCCCCTCCCGCCCAGGTGAACATGAGTCACTGGATACCGTAAGTACGCAAGATGGCAGTGAAGAAAGTTTATTTCCCAATTTATTATAGTGTATGCGCCCAGCGCGATGACGAGCCGTATGGTCTCATGACGACTCGGCCCGATTTCCGGCTGCCAGAGCCTTACGGTGCCGCTAGTCGGCGAGTCTGTGTCCTCAAGACCGAGTTCAGGCTACATCCTTGACGTTTCGCGGCTCTCTTACCGTGTGCCTGATCCTTGCAAGCTTTCTGGGTGGCCACGAAAGCAAAGCTTGTCACAACAATGCCGGCCGGATTGTCATTCGCTCATTTGACTGAGTCTCGATAACAAGAGGCTGCCGCAAAGGAGTCGCTCCTCATTTCGTCAACAAGCTGGGAGCGATTGGGCGCTTTCCTCGAGTGTGAAGGACCGAGAGAGTGAATACTTACAGGTCGTGCCCAATGAATCCGGGGGAGGAACCGTTGAAGGTGACATCATATCTGGGGTAGATCCGTGTTTCCGCCATAAGCTGCGCATGGCACTGACCCTCCGGAAGATCTACTTGAAACGAGGGTTCTCATGGGCGCCATCGCATATCATGATCACGGTTGGTCATGGAACGAATATGATCCAACCATATGTATGTGCAGTAAGAAAAGTAAAAATGAGCACACTCTCGCTAATTGATACAAATAATTGCTCCAAGTGACTGAGACCCGATGCCTCTGCAAAAGACAAGAACGACTGAGACCTCTGAGACTAGTAACGTGCTTCACGCTCATCGTAAGCGACCTCGACGCAACATGTATGATCCGTCTGTTGCATCCTTGCCCTCAAAGTCTGCCTGTATCGAACAATTTCCCATGCTAGCTGAATGTCTCTGCTACACTCTCTCGCAGATGTCTTTAATCGCAGGACTCATCCACTCCAGCTACTCTTTTCCGACGGGCCCTCGAGGAAGTTTACTGGCAGTTCATGGAAACAAGTATAAGTCCAAGAAAAGACTGTGTGACCAGCATAGGAACTGAGCTCTGAGCCGTATTAGGTGAGACGACTCATGGACGATGACCAATGCTGAAGTACCTAGCAATCGACATGCTGTGACGAGGGCGTCATATAATCCGTCTTGTGGCGTTTGGCAGGTCAGAAATACCCGCCAGTGGCTGTTGTGCTCTCGCCTCCTCGAGTAGTAGAGTGAGGTTCAGTCACAGCGTTCTTTCCATTTGCAAGCAGATCCCTGACCGAAACGGCTGAGTGCGATAATCGAGGAGACAGAACTTATGATTATCATTAGCAGAGGGCTGCAAGCTAAAGGACAAAAAATCTCGTACGTGGTTGAACGGCGCTGGTTTCTTGCCCGCCTCCCTCGATTCCCCCCTTCGCAATCAGGACGCAGACACGCAAACGTCGGCAATAATCGAAACATAGAAATTATAAAAGCTTTGTTTGAGCTTTTCACTCCAATTCTTAAGTGATGAGACGAATTCTATTTGTCCGGGCAGAAGCCCAGCGAAAGTCTTCATTTTGAACCAGCTGATATTTGCTGCGTTTCGTTTGCCCTTAGGCGCCCTTTGCGCCAATGTGCAATGTCTATGGTCCGCCCAGATGTGATGGTGAACAAATATCAAAAATGAACAGATGAATGGTCTAGGGCTTAAGGTGAGATGTCGAAGACCCCAGACCTAGAGGGGACATTCGGTGGTTCTACGTGCTTCACTTTCTCTCGATCGGTTGGTTCCAATGCAAATGAGTGCTCTATTGCCCAATGTAGCCCGCTCTACTGATTCCATGTTTTTCGTTCTCAAACCCTCCGAGTTCGAGTTACTGGATCCCCGTCATATCGTATCGGTGGTTTGGACAAGTATTTTTTGCCCCCGGATAGGATTGTGGCATGACACCGAGTCAGGAACTTTAATAAAAGATCTTCTTGATGTCTTCTTATTAAATCGCGGCAAAATAGATAGGCAAGGTTATGGCGCCGGATGCCATTGCTTTCAAAAAGGTGTTTTTATCTTCTGTGGTGTATCGTCTGCGAAAAGGATGGGAAACCAAGTGGGCAGAGAGAGTTGGTCACGACAAAGATTTCACCCCGGCTTGCCCTAATGTCTCATTGGGAAACGCAACGAGCATCCAGCGTCCAGCATTCACGGGGATGTGAGCTTGGTGTTACGATGCCTGCTGAGTTGAAAAATGTTGATCGGGACAGGGCTCGACATCATCAGGCTGTGACACGGCTGATCATGAACCGATTGCCATTTGACTTTGCCGCCCGTGATTCAACAACATAACCATGCCTCTTCATCTTTGTTCCTTGGAAGGTACGGCTGAAGGCCTGGCGCGTTTCTGACTTGTGGTGCGCCGTGCTCATCACTTGGTCTAGCCTCAAAGACCTAGGAAGCTGGACAGGTATGAACCTCGAGTGCCCTCTTGGAGCCAAAGAGATGATCATAGATGATCGACTTCGGGCCTTGGCTTGAAGCCATTATGTGACTCGCAATGGTCGAGCACTTGATGAGAACGACGCAAGTGTTTCGCAACATGTCTAAAGTGAAGCGGTGTGGAAGCAGTCAATGACAAATTGAAATGACGTCGCTGTCGAGCATTCAGGTGCATGAGTCTGGTTTAGTGCTGCCTACCTAGGAATGCTCTCGACCGGATAATTGACTCAGAAGTCAGTTACCGACGCAAGTATTCAGCTTGCGGAAATATGTACATATGTATGAGAGACGCGCCTGGGTAGCCTCGATAAGACATCAGACGGATCACTCTGGTTGTAATGAAGCGTCTTCTCTTCTGCCGCACATAGTTAGTTTCCTTCTCATGCTGTCGCAACCGAGGCAAAGTTCTGCAGAAGGGCGCTTGCCTCTGAAACTGTCATGGCCCATTTTTGCTCGGAATACAGAGGCGGAAACAAGCACAGTCCGTTGTGCGACATTTCTTTGCGGACGAAAATTTGCGACGAGGATGATCTACATATTCGCTGCACTGCTGGCGGCCGAGTCGCTTTCCGAGACATTTTGCCCGTGTTACCACGGCGATCCGACTTCCATGGTTCTGCTTGGTCTTGGGCTGTTTTCAGAGGAGTAATTACTCGCCGAATGTCCATCGCAACACACTCTCCCTAGTACAGCAGATACCACGGCCGACTGCTTGAGAGTTCTGGCAGGAGCCTGCGGGACACATGGGAACTCATGTGCAGAGGCGTGAAAAGTCTCGACGCGGCGCAAGATGCAGTTCGCGCTGGCACTCTCACGGAATGCGGGCATCGAGGCGCAGTATTTGGCCACTGTGCGTGGCTTGCTATAATTAGCCAGAAAGCGAAAATTGTGAAACCACGAATGCCGTGGGCTGGCCCGCAAGGGTCAGTCAGTCAACGGAAGTCGAAAGCCATGGTGGCTGCGATGGCCGGTCCCGCGAGGTCATTACTTTAGGGATGAAGTCCTCGTCGTCTGCACCAGCGGCCGTGTCTAAAAACCTCAAAGGCCGTTGCAAGGAGGAGGGAGAATGCGATTGAGCATGACGGGCCACGTCGCCTGTCGATCCTAGCGCATTGTCCAGCGCCAAGCTGCACGCTTCAACGCCCTTTTCTCAGTCGCTTTTGGGACGGGCTTTTTGGGATGGTGGGTGCATCGGCGTGGATTGTTGGTTGCGCGGCAAAAGGTTCCCCACTTGGTTCCGTTCCGAGACGGTCGTGGCGTGGCAGGGATTGACCCGAGGGATTGATTGGCTGGCTGCCTCCAACTTGGCACAGATGCATGTGAACCGGTTCGCTCCTTCCCCGCCAAGTGCCGCAGCATGAAGAAGAGGCATGATGCGGATTGGGCAGACACTGGCAAGACTCAAGAGGCAAGAAAGAACCCATCTCATCCCCGCCGCGCTCCCGCTTGCAATCCATCTTGGCGCAACAAAACAACCTTGGAAGGCAGCGGCATTTCAGAGATCTTTTCTGGCATCGCAGCACTTGGCTCACGTCTACCCATCCACCGTCTTTTCTCGCCGAGCCATTCCTTGTTCTTTGATGATACAGGTCCTCTATCTCGCCGCGGCGTAGTCCGACAATGAAACTCGCTCGTCTTGGCTTCGTGTGCCATACTCTACGATAGATGCGACTTGAAGTGCTCCCATGTTCGACTGAAACGGTCCGTTGGCGTCAATTTTGACCCGGCCACTACGAGCCTCGCGGCAGACACGACGCTCCTCCTCCTCCCCTGTTCCTCTCGAACCCCCCCCGCTGTTTCAGCTAGTAGCCAGTTCATTTGGCTCTTCCGCCTTGACTCCATTGTGTTTTGCCTCGCTCTACTACGTACGACCTGCCGCCGGCAGTGAGCCGCCGGGAATACTGAGCTCGAGCTGCTTGGGGTTTCGCTTCTCCTCTTGCTTCAAAGACGCTTCACGCCATCATCCTTATACCTGCGTCGAACCCGGACTCATATCTTTTGTTCTTGTGCGGCTTTCTTTTCGGCCTCAATTGATACTCAACAGGGAGTGGGCAGCCTCAACCGCGAACCGATCCGCGCAACGTTGCGCGCAGCATAATCTCCAATCATTCGAAATCGACGTCAATGCCGTCAAGTCATCTTTGACATCATAACGGAACGATGGACACCCTTCACGCCCTGGACCCCAGGGATGCCGCCTTGTCGGCGGCAGGAGAGAGGCCCGCATACTTCAAAGTCGTCGGAATGCTGCTCGCCGTGGGTTCTGGGGCCTTTATTGGATCATCTTTTGTTCTCAAAAAAATAGGGTTGCTTAAGGCCAATGAAAAATACCAAGAGGTTGCCGGCGAAGGTTATGGCTACCTCAAAAACTTCTTCTGGTGGGGGGGAATGTCGCTCATGATCATCGGCGAAATCATGAACTTTGTCGCATACGCCTTCACCGACGCCATTCTCGTCACCCCCTTCGGCGCCTTGTCTGTCGTCATCACCGCCATTCTATCCGCAATCTTTTTGAAGGAGCGACTCAGCATGGTGGGCAAGGTGGCCTGTTTTCTGTGCATCGTTGGATCGGTTGTCATTGCCTTGAATGGGCCTCAAGAGTCGTCCACGGCTAACATCCAAGCCTTTCAAGACGTCTTCGTCACACCTCTTTTTCTATCCTATACCGGCGTCATACTTGTCGGTTCTGCCTTCGTCGCCTTCTGGGTTGGTCCACGATGGGGGAAGAAAAACATGCTGGTCTACATCTCCATTTGCAGTTGGATTGGAGGACTCAGTGTGGTGTCAACATCAGGTCTCGGCGCCGCCATCATCGCCTGGATCAACGGAGATCCTCAGTACAAGCACCCGTTTCTGTGGATTCTATTCGCTTTCGTCATTTTTACCTTGGTGACCGAGATCATCTTTCTCAACGTGAGTTACAAAACACCCGTCCCCTGTGCCTTGCTGGACGCTGTAGTTTACTAATGGGCGTGTTTTACAGAAAGCTCTTAATCTCTTCAACGCCGCGCTCGTGACTCCAACCTACTACGTCTACTTCACCAGCACAACAATCTTGACGTCCATCATCTTGCACAGGGGATTCAAGGGGACTCCGCAGCAGATCGTGACCGTCGTCTTGGGTTTCCTGACCATTTGTGCTGGCGTTGTTCTGTTGCAGCTGTCCAGGTCCGCCAAAGACGTCCCAGACGCCGCCGTTTTCAACGGCGACCTCGACCAAATTCAAACCATTGCCGAGCAAGAACAACCTGAGACTGAGCCCAAAGCTGACGCCATTCGAGGCACCGCCGCCATTGTAAGGCGACTCTCCAAGGCTCGTTTCAAGATGGAAACCGACGAGCTGAAGAGATTGCATGAGGAGAAGATGGCGGAGAGCATGGCTCCGATCAGAGAAGACGGAGTGTCAGAGTATGAGTGGGACGGGTTGAGGAGGCGCAGGACGTTGATCATGGCCGGCATGCGCGCGCGAGCCGCCGCGTCACCGAACCCTGGGACACCTCCCATCCCGGCCAATATGAGGACCCCGTCCAGCCCTCATCCCCCGCTGGGCATGTCACGCTTCCCCACAGACGAGGAGCTTCAGGAAGCAGATCAAGGTGGCACTTTTTTCTCCAACATCGCCGGCACCATAAGGGGGCGAGGACGCACGAACACTACCACGTTGCCAGTGTACGATGACGAGTCGTCCGCCAACAAGGCGCGCAGCCCGCTACATCCCGTTCCCCTGACTCATATTATGATTCCTAAGCAGAGACCGGATGACGAGGCTGGCGCGTACTACGGTCCAACTCGCGAGCACGTCTTTGACGACCAGCAAACTGAGTATCACGGTGCCAGCGGGGATGCTCAGAGCACCCCCCCTACGCCGCCACCACACTCGGCTCGTCGGCAATTCTCGTACAGTCGAGTCTTTCGACGCAACGCCGGACCGACGGAAGAGGAACGGGTCGGTCTTGTCAAGGAAAGAGAAGATCACCGACACCCATCATTTATTTAATCAGTACATCTTAAAACCGCATCTGAAGGCCTGTTGGTCCTCGACGGCAGGCTCTAGATGTCTGCTTCTCTTTCTGCGCCCTTTCGCAACCTTCCTCCTTCTTCATAGCTTTTTTCTTGGATGCGGCAAAGGGGCGTTTATTTGGCATCGATCATTTATTCAGCATCCATCATTTTGTATTTGTAGACAGTATGGCATTTACGACAAGGCGGGCCACGAAACTTATGACGCCAAGCCGCAGGCATATCGGCGAGGCAAGGGATGAGAGTATCGGGACAACGAGGTAGACCATAACGGAGTAGTTGAGACGCAATGGGACACCCTCACGCATTGCCTCGCATGTAGAAGGCAAATCTGATTCAGAGCAGAAATGGTCTGGATATTACGAATCAAGTAACAACTTCTGTTACCCAAACGTTCATGAATGTGAGAGCTTCATGCATTGAAGCAGAAAGCATCGCTTTTGATGCGTTCGGAACAAGACATGCTATTCCGTTGGCGACAAGGCTCGACGCCCCTGTAGCCGATCCAAGCAGATTCAAAAATGTCGTACCCAACGCCGGACAAGATGCAAATTCCCAAAAAAAAACCGATCCGTAACGATAAAGAAAACGTAAAATGCTTGCATATTGCTGAAACCTAAGTTGTGCTCGTCACCAGTCCACGGCCCAGCCGTTCTGTTCCAAAAACTCAGCGCATGCCTGTTTCAATGCAAAGTTGGGGCGCAGCTCCGCAGCAAGAAGCGGCTCCCGCGTCAGAGGATCAGTTTGGTGACGACGGACATGTTCCATGATGGAGGCTCGTTCGTAGGACTTGCCCATTTTGGTCTGCCGATAACGAAGTCAGTTTGGGGATTATGGCCACGATGGATGGGGGAGTGTACGTACGATGACGGGGTCGACCATGATGCCGAAAGTGATGTCGTCGACTGCCCATTCTGGCACTTCCCGCCTCTGTTCTGATTGGGCTCTGGCGCGTTCAAACACGTCTCGCAGGTTGAGCATCTTGCGGTCGGATTCTGCTTTGATGATGTCGATCTCGGCAAGATCTTCTTGCGGCACTTCGGCGATGGCTTCGTCCCTCTCTCTGCTCAGAAGAGAAAGGACCTCAGCCTCTAGCTCTTGGGCTTGCCGAACGCGCGTCTTCTCCTTCTGCTCCCACTTTTCCTTTTTGCATTTGAGCACGACGGCGGTGACGGCGCTGAGGGACTTGTCGTTGTGTGTGGCACAGTGTTCGTGGGCTTTGAGGGCGTAGACGAGGGCGTTTTCAGGGCTGCCGATGGCGAGGAGAGCTTGGGAGAGATAGTAGTGTGCTTTCATGGATGATGGTGATAGCGATAGGCAGGTCTCGCAATCGGCGATGACAGAATCCCAGTAGCCGAGTTTCAGTCGGGCCAATGCGCGATTGGTGTAGAGGGCTGGATTTTTGGGGTCGGAGATGATGCTTCGAGTCGAACGGCGTCGTTCAGTCAGCTTGGGGTCTTTATGAAGGTCTTTGTTTGGCAACGTGATCGACGGTGCTCACGCTTGGGAGTAGAGACTATCGGCGCCGGCGAAGTCCCCTTTTGTGAAATGCCGGTTGCCTTCCCCTTTGAGATCGTCCGCTGTGGGCATTTTGTGATATATATGTTTTGCGCCTTCTGTGTCCCTTATGGAATGTTTCCGGCTCTAGGGTGGTGGCCTTGCGAAATCAAGGCGGCAGGATGAATATCGAGGTGGAAGTACGAGAACGAGGACTGACTCGTCGTGAAGAGGGCTCGCATCCAGGCGCCCAGGAATTTGCCTTTCACTCGCACACGTGCGTGAACAGCCAGAACCAGGAATAAAGAAGCCGTGCGCGATCTGTTTTGTTCGCGAGCGAGCTGTGCAGGACTTAGAGAACAATAGGGTAATGGGCCGTTGCTAAGGTGAACAAAAGAGGAAGATTTGATGTCGCCCGCCCACCAGGCTTGGTCCGCTTTAGCGTGTGGCACGGCAGCATCAATGCGACTGCATTGCGAATGGTGAGACTGCAGCACACATTGATGAGAGTAAGCTTGATAGGCCGAAGGTTCGTGCGCTGACTATGTTTGGAATCGAGTATTGATAGAGGCCAAAAGAGCCGTGGGTGGTGGAGCACCGAGTATTCTAGAAAGATTTCGGCGGTGCTTATTCACGGGGAAGGGGCCAGGCGGGCGCCGTGGTGGTTCCTGCCTTTCCACCCTAATAAATGAGATGAGAAGGTGCCGAGATTTGATCTACCTTTCCCACATGCCTTGCTTTTCTCTCTCTCACACACGAAAGCACAGACATGCTCGCATGCTACTCAAAGCTGTCGTACAAGTCAATTTAATTTATCGCTTATTCATCGTCATCCCGCGCCCTACTTACGGTCCCGCCGGAACCCGCTCCAGCCATGTAATAATGTCTCCAATGGTGCGCCTTCCGTCATGATTCGGCAACAGCAGCGGCCACGCGTGCATTAAATCCGGCCCCTTCACCAAAGTCGCATCCCGACCTGCCAACTGGGCCTTTTTCGCGAACCGCCTCGCATCTGGTCCCAATAAGTCGTTGCCGGCAGCCAAGACCAACAATGGTGGCAGGTTCTCCACTCGACCGAACCAGGGGCTCAGGCGAGCGTCATTCAGTGCCCATGGTCCTCGCACAAGCTCAAAAGCCTCCTTCAGTCCAATGACATCCAACCATGGATCTCTTTTGGACACGAAATGGACCTCGGACGTTGACCATGTGGCGTTGATTATGGGCGAGATTGCCACCAAGCCCGCCGCTGTCCTCTTGCCGACCTTGATGGCCTCCTGGGTAAGAACGAGAGCCATGGTGCCACCCGCCTCGTCTCCCATGACGAATAGCGGCGTGTCCTCTCTCGACGACACCATCTCGTCGTGGATGAGTTGCAGAAAGGGATAAAGGTCCTGCAGCTTGCATTCGGGCCCGAGCGGGTAAATGGGCACTGTCACAACAGCCTCCAACTGCTCTGCCATGGTTGCGATGAAGTCCCAGTGATGGCTTTTGATGTCGAAGAGAAAGGACCCGCCGTGAAGATAGAGGACGCGTGCTTTGTTTGGCGTCTCTGACTTGGTCGATACATCGTAGACGACATGTCCCTGTATCTGACGCTCATCCACAATCAACAACGTGCCCAGATGAGCCGGTGGCTGGTTGTCTGTAGGCCTTTGACGTTCAAGAGCGATGCGCTGGTGCAGTGCCGCAGCAGACATGTAGTCACCCTTGGTTGTAAACCAGAGGTACCATGACAGCATATACGCTCTCCAGGATGACATTTGGTCTCAATGGGGGTGGTGATTGCTCAGTACTTGCGGTCTGGGTTTTGATTCTTTTCATCTTCTTCTTTTCGAGGAGCGCGGGGTGCAGGAAGGAGGTGTTCATTGCTGTGGTGCATGTTCAAGAGATACATTCGTCGCTTCTGTTAAGGAATTCCAGTCCAGCTTCTCACATGAAACGATTGCTGCTACATGGCAAGAATAGTGCATCACGCGCGCTAGCGTTGACCAGGCACTCCATCTTGAGAACGTTGTTAGCCCTGCTTCACCGTATCCTACGGAGACTAAGTGTTGTGCAGCCCTCAAACGTCTGGTAGGCGAGTGGGATGACATTTCCTCATTCATTTGGTGTCCTTGAACAGACCGGATTCAAGCCCGTTCTTTTGCCAACATTCGACGTGCACGGGCCGCAAGATACCGAAACCTGCCGATGCACCGACGTAGGCCGAAGAAAGCGACGCAGCGAGATAATCCTGTCGCAATTTCGTCTCAATATATCCCGCATGGCGGCTTCGTCTGATAATGATACTGATATTCAAATCACCAAATATATTCCGTGCATGCATTACAGCGTACATGTACTCCGTAGACGTACATGCACCCCATCGATCGATGATAATCTGGCTGATCGTCTTACGCCCTCCAGGCTCCCCTCCGGGCTCCAGACAAGCGAGTCATGCCCACCCTCCCCGCGCCAATATGGAACCCCGCTGTGGGCAGCCAGTCACGTTGCTCCTATTTCTCTTCCCCTCCGCCTAATACAGGTAACTTTCCCCGGCTTTTGCCGAGGCACACCAACGAAAAGGAAACGAGAGACTAACCCGGATGAGCCGTTTTGCTCCTTCCCCATATCTCGACGTCAAGACTCGTGCGGCCTGTCCACACAAAACATTCGGCCAACCAGCCATTTCCATCCACTCCATCCCGCCCAACACCTTCTCGTCTCCTCCTCCCAGCATCCTACTCGGCTACCCGCGATAAGACCGCGCAGCTTCTTCGTCTTTTCTCGAAACCTTCTGCTTCATCGCTCCTTTCGCTCGCCCCCTTCGATCATCAATGGTGGCCTAGTCGCGAAACATCCGCGACGTCCGTGCATGTGATTGTCGCCCTCCGGACAGAACATCGGCCGACTTCAGTGTCCATACATATCGCCGAGGGGTATTGCACCAACGCTCGTCGAATATTCCCTCAATCAGATTTACGTCTTTCTCCCCCCTCAAACGAATATCCTCTTCATCACCTGTCAGCACCGACGCCCAGCATGCCTTCTCAGCGCCCATTCTTCCTGTCGTCATTCTTCTCCGCCTTCCGCCAACAGGGTCCGACCATCCAGGCCAACCCGCAGCCGAGCAAACACAACCAAACAGGCGCGACCTCCTCCTCGACAACGAATGCGAACTACTCGCAGACATCGGCCGCGACTCGGAGCATTTCCACCACCGCGGCCGCAGCGTCTGTCCAAGCAACTACTCGGCCGCCGCGGGTTGCGACGGGAATCCCCATTCCCAATACATCGACAGGCCGTCGGCGCGGCAGCGACAGCAGCAGCGAGGGTTTCAGAGACGCCCTGGGTGCCGATAAATGGTATATCGGGGGCAGGACAGCAGCGGGAGAGGAAAAGTTCTTCAAGCTGGGCGTTATAAGGAGAGTTCGCAGCAATGACGGATTGAGTTTGGACCGACTGAGCCTGTGAAGCGAGGAAATAAACGCCAAGCCAAGTCTGAATCGACGTTGAAGGTGACATGGGAATGAAATGCGATCACGACTTTGGGAACGGAACGAAACGAACAATTTGGGAATCATACGGCGCTGGCGTTTCTTATTGCGTTGAATGCGTGACGCACGGGATTACGAACTCAGTATTCGGAATTGGTAGATTGGCTGATGCGCACGGGAGTCATCTGCATTTGGAAGTGAAGAGAGTCGAAAAGTAACAACCAGAGACTTGACGCTATAAATCACAACTTTTATTACGTTGCCCCTATTGATCTATCAGTGGTGTTTGATGACTTTTCTCGTTGCCTCCCGGCTTTGACCTTCACGCTACCACATGAAGCGTTGTAAGCGGCCATCGTCTAGAAGACGTCCACTTTCGTCTTTCCATACGTAGGGCATCTTGAGAAAGATGAATCCCGTCACTGCGTTGATAGCCATGAACCACACCGTCTCGAGATGGAGACGCAGATCGTGAACATCGCAGAGACCCATGATTCTGCGAAGGAGAGAGTCGGTAGGAGCACGACGAAAGAGGTCATTCACGGTGGGATGATCCCCAGGATGCCACGCAGGGATTGACAAACGCCACATGACCCAGGGGATAATGAAATATCGAGGCTCGACGAGCGGGGCTGTGACGAGCGAAAGACTCGTCGTCAGCAGGAGCAGAAGAGCCGTGGATGTGGAAACGACTGCCGGCGTGTCGTTCTGTGTTGGGTGCTGTCGTCCGGATGAGAGACTAGAATGCATGGTCCCGGCGAGTGCACCCCATGTCATCCACCGGGCGACGGTGTAAGGGACGATGAGCAGCATTCGGGCAAGATTGCCACGGCGCACCGTGTGTCGGAATATGTAGAACATGTAGTGCCGGTTGTCGGCGAGGGTGAAAGGGTGAATGATGGTGTTGTATTTGACGATGACTGCTGAGATGACGACTGTGATGAGCAGGTACATTGCCCAAAGGGCGTGCTTGATGTGCGGTGTTGTTCGAGTCGTGGGAGACAGACGGGTAGTGGTAGAATGGCGATCGTTGCGTCGAGCGGTGCCCTGAGAATTCGTTGGTGTGCTGGGTTTGGACGGTTTCGAGGCCGGAGTGCGATGAGGGATGACGCCTAACGCGTTCGCGATGTACGCGACGGGTGTGAGTCCGTATGGGATGAGCAGCGGCAGGGAGAAGAAGCCGAACAGCGGCCAGATATACAGCATCTGGGCGAGGTGAATCGTCGCGATGTGGTTTGCTTTGTCGCCTGTGTCTTTTGTCAGGGGCGTGTAGCTGAACTGGGAGACGTGAACGGACTTACCGAGAACGACGCCGCCGTTCCAGACGACGAAGCCGGAGAAGAGCGCCAGCACACACACATGTGGCCATATTTGGCGCAAAACTCGGAAAGGGTTACACGCAGCCGCGATACCCAGACTTAGAATTGTGAGGAGCATATCTTGTTGCACACGTCAGCCTCTGGCATGGAGTCATCTGGAAGGGGAACAGCCTACCGTCTGGCCAAGCTTGATTTAGCGGCACATCGTGAATACGGCCCTGGGAGCACTGGCATGCCCAGATTTTGACTCGCCCAGACATAGAAGTCGTGGAGCACTGGTCTACGCGCTCTGGGCGTAGCCTATGTATGGCATGAACGGCCTCGAGGCCACCCATCCACACTACGATCCAGAAGACGTTTGTCTGCCTCATGAGAAGAGCCACCAGCCCCAGCAAGATGGTAAAGATGTCGTTGAGAAAAGAGCTCTTATCCCGCTCAACGCGCTTGAGGTGATTCAAGTACGCTCCCAGCACAGCGACAGTGGAGAGAACATCAGTATAATACAGCCCCGAGAAAAAGAACAGGACCGGGAAAAGAGCTACATTCAGCGCCGTATGGACAGCATGTGTCGAGATGCTGCTCCCCCCCGACAGTGCCGCACGGCGGCTAGTGGTACAGAGTCTCGCTTCAATCTGGTGACGGCACAGAAGGGCCAGGCACGCAAGTGTTGAGAGACCCAAGACATTGGTCATGCGCAACAATGAGGTGTCGCAGTTGCCGAACAGCCACGGCATTCGGGCCGTTCTAGATATGCTCAGAAGCGCCAACGAGACCAAGTATCTGGAAATACGCGTCAGGACATGATATTCGAGAAGAAAAGGCGTCCCGAAAGCGTAGATGAGATTTGGACCTACAGGCCGGGTGGCGTAGTGATTTTGTCGTCCCATTCGAGATATCTTCCTTGACAGTATCTTTGAGCTTGGGGGATGTGAAAGACCTCGTCCTGACATGAAGAGGTAAGCATCTTTCCCCCATTGATGAAAAGGCACGACGACTCATACGAGATATGGTTGCGGAACTGTCTGCGAGACGAGCGTGAACCATACAGTGCTGCACAGAGCTAGGAACGAAAACGCAATTGTGATGCTCAAACTGCGCTCACGATTTCGGAGCATCATGCCGCCCAGAGGGAGCAGAGCAATGGCGCCAAATACGTGCATCCACGATGGATGTGGTTGCGTTCCATCCTCAACCATCGTGCTGAGCAGCCCGCAGCAGCCACAATAGCTTGATGGTAAGGGCCGGGGCAATACCTCACGGAGTGTGTCTTGTCATTTGCCAAAGTCGGTCAACTGAGTGTGACGCGATTCATGAGATTGCTGTGTTTGTGCCCCAGTGCATGGGTTGCGCTATTGGTTGTATGGGTCTCGGTCACCGTGACATAAAGTACGAGAGCTTTTAAAAACTTAGAATCAGGGCAGATGATTTTTTAAGGATGAGGAAGCTCTGTTCTGACTTCATAGTCTCAATGACCTGCCGAAAATCTGCTTTTTCCAAAGAAGATGGAACACAACGCTTCTTCTGCAGTGCCAAAAGCCAGGACAAGGCCTACTGAGAGCACTGTCGGATTTACCCACAGCGGCCATCAATGCCCCAAAACGCGGATCCCTACCATCCAAGCATTTTCCACATCTCAAGAGGTGTCAATACGCCAGTGGCTCGCAGGCACCGCAGTTTTATGAGTTGATGTCATACATAGCCCGATGTCCCGATCATTCTGGCTCACGAAGTATTCTCATAGCAGCTATGTACACATATAAGCTGCGAAAAGCGAACTTTTGCCACTGGTCATGGCTAGACTTGATAGCCAGCATTACGAGAAAAATTATGTGGAGACCAAGATGGCCGAGTGGTTAAGGCGATGGTTTGTATGTACCCATTTCTTGACCTTCTATATCAGGAGCCCGCGATGACTAACCAATCTCAACAGTAAGTAAGATATGGGCACTGCTTGAGCACACCATTATCGAGAGATTCCTGGGTTCGAACCCCAGTCTTGGTACACTTTTTCACTTTTTGGCGTCGACTTTCTGGAGCTTTCGCTGCGCAAGATTGACTTTTGGTACAGTCCTGCATACCAACATTGTTCAGATAGGCAATCGTTTTCGTCTTTGTCTCCGTGTTCGCACATGACTTATCTGCCATGTTCTATCAACTTGCGATCCGAATTTGAGGAACTGGCGACGCTGCACGGCTGGGACTAGGGTTTTCGTGCCCTTTCATCCGCTCATCAGCTTGACGAAACATGGCGGTCCTTTCCGATTGCCCTTATTGATTTTATCTCTTTTCCGGCATGACAACAAGAGGTGATGGAGGCTATCTTTAAGCACCATGATCTATGCACGATCTTTTGCTCTACCATCACTTTCGCCATGATTCGCTAATCAACACGGTCGAACAACTTGCTCAACTAGATACCACGGCAGACGTACAATTGGAGGAAGGATGCAATCACGGTCTATTGCGAGTGTCTTATACAAAGGGGGATGTCTTGAGCGCCCTATTCTATCGGCCCATTTTCCGCCAGCATCGTGTTCAGAAAGGCTTTCGTTGTTTTAGTCACCAAGATACATGAAAAAGCATGAAGCTTGATACTCACATTATCCTGAGGGTCGACTTCTGCTTTGACAAAAAAGCGTCCAACCAAGGGTATTTTCTGTGTGCACACATTAGCTCAGCTGGCTTAATATGGCTGACGGCGTATGCTACGAACCGAAAGAATGTCTTGCTGCACACGTGGAATGCCAGAGACGTAGAAAAGAACACCGACAACGGCAGCTCCGCCGAAAGAAGCCGATCGAACCGTACTGTTGCGTCTTGTCAGCTCAAAATCGAACGCCGGTATCAGCGGAAGAGGTAAATGAACGTTCGAAAGCACGTGCCATCCCTCGTCCTGTAGCATTCGCCTTCGTTTGCGCTCCTTCTCCCATTGAACACCTGACCATGTGATGAATTCGCTTACCTCCGTAGAATAGTGGTTCTATTCCATCCCTTCAGGTTCGGCTGGAAATTGTACCTGTTCGTCACGTCATCAGCCACCATCTTCACGTTGTTGATGCACGCATGCAAGCCGCTCGACGGTCGTGAGAGATCGATTCGCTATCGTTCGCGAATCTTCGTGAGTGATGTTTGTTTGCATACTTGGGCCCATAGAAGCTTTTGAACTCGGCGGCGCGGACAGGAGTCTGAGTTATGGCAGTCAGTAGAGCGTCCTGGAGAAACGCGTGATTCTTGCGATGGCCAGTGGGTTGATGCAATGATCCGATTTTCTAAACTTACAATGCGAACCATCTTGGCAGGTTTCGGAACAGTCGAAGCCTGTGTCTGTGGTGCAGTTGCTGAACGAGATGAGTTTGAGGTGAAGTCGGGCTCGAATTCGGTGATGCGTAGGTCGGCTAACGGAACAGGCCGGAGAACAGTGTGGCCTGAGGCCCGATTTTTTCCACGCCCGGTTACCTCGATATGGCCCACTACAGCTTCGTTCTGCAGCGGTCGAACGACGCCAGCTACATGTCATTGCGGGCAGAGCCATACTTTATGGTCTTCAATTGTACGTTCACGATTTCCCATCAGGCCATGGAAATCTCGTCAAGATGGACGCATACATCGACAGTCGCTTCGAGCGGCTCGAGAAGGCCCTCTCCAACTTGATCGACTCCGTTACCAAGTACCACCCTTCGACAGTCTACGCCGAGGAGCTCAGAGCCGCCGATGAAGAATTGACTCGAGGGCTCCAAGAAGGTGTGTATGCCGACATCGACCACTTGGCGTAACGCGCTGCATTCTCATTGACATTGCTTTCTGCTGTCCCTCCGCAGTCCAGGCCCATTCCAACAATTATGTTCGGATCCTGAAGCTTCGACAGTCCTCGGCCGCGTTGGACGCACAAATTCGCGAGACGCTGACCAGCTTGGCCAACGCCCGCAAAGACATCGTCACCACCCACATGACAGCGTACCCCACGGAGCCAAACTACCCCATCGCTTACGAAGAACTCCTCAGCTACGCCCGGCGCATCAGCAAAACAACCCTACCCCCCGCGGCGACCATTGAGGGCACAGCGTCGTCCACATCCCCGACAGCCCAGAGTCCCAACGCCGGATCTCAGCCCCAATCTGCACTCACGCCATCAGCCGCGACCCTTTCGCAGCCAACGAGCCCCGCGGCCAACGGCACACCAGCGGTCGCAGCAGCCCCGGAGCAGCAGCCCCAGCGATCGACGTCCAAGAACACGACATTACCCGAAGGAATGAGCCAGTATCTCAATCCCTTGTCGGGACAGCTCTTCTTCCCTTGGCCATTGGAGGATAAGATACGGTCGGGCTCCCTGGCGTCATATCAGATGCTCCTGGAGCAAGGCATCGACCCCAAGGGCTACGATCCCGTTACGGAGGAGGAAAGGAAACGGAAGGAGGAAGAGGACCGCAAGGCCAAGGAGGAGCAGGAGAAGGCTGAGCGAGAGGAAAGGGAGAAGCAGCTGCGGGAAGAACGCGAACGAGCCCGCGCTGAGCGGGAGCGACAAAGGGAAAAGGAGCAGGAGGCTTGGAGACGAGCCAGCATTGCTGGTGCGCAGCCGGAAGGGTCTGGGCCATCGAGGCCTACCGCTGGCCCTGCGGAGAAGAAGCAGTTCCAGTTCACGAATTGGGATGAACTCGACGATGACGACGACGACGACGAGTAGACGTCGCCGTGTGTCTTCATACAACACCCGTAATATACATTGTGTATTCGCGGATCATGGGGTTAGAATGAGTACATGTATCATCTTGCTCCATCAAAGCAATCGCTTTTACTATCTGATAAGGTTGACGTAGCTGTTGCTCTACAATGCAATTTGAAGATCTGGACTGGACTTGTTTACAAACGCTGACCGAAAACATGTTGTTACACATCCGCCCTGACGGCTCCAAGGTTCCGTCGTCTCATGTAAATCTCTCGAGCACGTGTTATGTCCCACCCACCTCCATGACCGCCTAGTCGATCTTGATGGACGCGTAGATTTTCTTGACAAACCACCAGCTGGCAAAGTAGCCAATGGACCCTGCAACGGACGCATGTCAGTCCCGACGGTGCAAGGAGGAGAGCAATTGTCGCTCTAAAGAGGGAAAACTTACCTGCAAGGATAAAGAAGAGAAAGGAAATCAGGGCGCTGTAGCCTATGTACAGAACAGTACCGGCCAGTCCGCCGAGTTTGATCTTAGTGATGAGGTACAGCAAGCAGTTCAAGAATATGTACCCGCCGCTCATGCCCGCGGCGAGGAATGACCGCCACTGCCAGTGATAGTTCTCTGAACAGAGCAAGAAATACGTCATGAGCACGGTGGCGGCGGCACACACGACGACCATCAGCCCGTAGCACAAGAACAGGAAGCCAAACATGTAGTAGATTCGGCTGAACCAAATAGAGCTCATGATGAAGTACAGCTCGACAAAGATTGCGCCGAAAGGCAGCAGTCCAACGATGAGCATGCTGGGAAGAGGGCGGAGATAGGTCGTGGCGGGTGGTATTTGGCGAGGGATCTGGTTGGTGCGGACTGGGGCCTCGATTTGGCTGCTGCGAAATCCCAGCCACGAGCCGGCTACAGACAGCGGGATGGAGATGATGAACCATATACCGACGATTACGAGCATCGTGGTGAAGGGCACGGCCCCGGAGGACTGTTTGGCCCATAGGAATAAGTCGAGCAGGAAGAAGGCTGAGAAAACGATGCCGGGCACGAGAAGAGGCGTGAGCGCAATGTTTATCTTCCACTGCTCACCCTGCATGGCCTTGTAAGTTCTTGCTGAGGTGTAACCCCCGACGAAACCGAGCAGAGTGTAGAGAACAATCATGATCGTTCCCAAGGACCCGCGATTCGAAGGCGACAAGAAGCCAAGCAAAGCAAAGACAATGGTGCAGCCGGTCATAACAAAAAGCTGCGCACCGCTGCCGAGCAGTATGGACAGCAAAAGCGGCTGGGTGGGCGTGCGGAAGACGTCGCCGTGAACAAGCTTCCACCCTGAGTCTTCTTGAACCCCATCCTCCAGTGCCGCAGTGCCACTGAAGTCCTCGAGATTGATCGAATCGAGGCGATTGTAGCGCGCGATGTCTTTTTTGAGAGTACGAACCAGGATCGACATGACTGTCAAAACCAGAATGACGACGATAATTGCGGTATCAATGAGCCAAAACCAGTGGATCTTAGGATCAAAGACGTGCAAATACTTGTCCCACCTGGTGGCCCAGGCCGTATCTGATTTAGTCCAGAAGACGCTGTAGCTGAAGTACACTTCTTGGTCCTTCTCGCCGTCTTCGAACATAAGCAAAGGATGATTTTCTGAGCAATCCGGCTCGCCGGTGTAAGCTTTCGACGAGGGCTGTACGACAACACCGACGACACGGAGTTGGTCCGGATTGCCATTCACTTCGTGGTACTCGACCCAAATATCGTAGTGGTTGTTGAAGTAGAGCTTTTCCTCCTCCTCTTCGTTGTCGGTAAGCTGGAAGTCTCCGAGAGAAAATCCGGGGTTGTAAAACGTCGTGCCCGTGAGCTCGTCCTCTATCTTCTGACCGGCCGGCAAGCCATCCACAAGCCAATTGAGGTTGTAGCCCTGATATATCCTGTCGTTGATAAAAGACCTCATCTTTTCGGGATAGTTGACCTTGCACAGAGGCTTGCAGGTCTCATTGCGGAGCATGCGTAAATCGAAAGGTGAGGTCATGATGCGATCACCGAACAGTATGCTCCCTAAGCTCTCCGACACATACTGTGGACCGCCTTGTGGTTCGCAGAATTGGAAGGCGGGATGGTAGTAGTCGTAGGAGAGCACCGAGTGTAGTCGGTAGTCCTGCATGGCGGCAACTGGTGTGATCTTGTTGACGTACAGGGGCACCTGTTCATCCCGCCGATATGAGGTCGGCGCAACGCCGGGAAGATAGAAGGCGGAAGCAATCTGCGGTCCTGCGACGGCAGATACGAGGAGCGCCCATGGCGCAGAAGACTTGAACTTCATTCCGGCTGGCGTTTCTGCTTATCTCACTCCTCCCCTTCCTCACCATACAACCCGTCGGGGCCACAATGGACGCTCGGTGTTCTTTGGTGCGGGACTCGATGAGGCGACGAAGCTAGCTATTTTGACATGGAGAACAGAAGAGAAGAGGGGGAGCGATAAAGACCGATGAGGAAGGAAGGATCCCAATAATGGTCAATGAGTAATGCGATGCCGCTCAAGGGGCGGATAGGAGCCGATGTTTGGGAATTTGCTGACGATGGAACCCGAAAAGGGACACTGTAGCCCAAGGCAGCTGTTCTTAGTCAGGATAACTTTTGCTGGAGCAGGGGTTGTGTCGTGGCAGTGACGCGCGACCCGGCGTAGCGTTCAGTGGCTTGCTTCCTTCGGCACGACAACGCTGGCGTCCTGCCCAAAAGCTAATCAATCCTGATACCGGGAAAGCACAAAGACGAAAAAGAGAGGAAAGAGGTTAGCGCCGACAGCCCGAGACTCCACTATCACGGCCCCGCAAAAAAGTTTCCAGGTCTACACTCAAATTCTCTCATCATCTGCTTAACTTTTCCCCCTCCGCCAACGCGCCCTCCTCTCCTCCGTCAGATTGTCGGCATCATGGCGGCTCCGGCTACCTTATCGAACCTGTTGAATTCTCTGACTCAATCCCTTGCGCTCACGCAAGAGGCTGTCCCCAAGATCGCCGACCTCGAGCACCCAAAGAATGGCATTTCTCTGCTCGATGTCAAGAACGAGCTGCTCCTTTCGTACCTGCAAAACCTCATCTTCCTCATTTTGCTCAAGTTACGCAACGCCAAATCAAGGTCACGGACCGAAGATGGTGACGAAGACGACGACGAGTTGGATGAGTCTGTACGCGCCAAGCTGGTAGAGCTTCGACTTTACCTTGAAAAGGGCGCCAGACCGCTGGAGGACAAGCTCAAGTTTTCTATCGAGCGATTTCTCCGGACCGCGAAAGATGCGCAACACGCAAAGGGAGAGATACCAAAGGCGAAGGCCACAACCTCTGCGAATGACAGTAGCGATGACGAAGTGGATGCGGGACGCCGTACCGAAGAAGAAGAAGAAGAAGAAGACGATGATGACGACAATGAGTCGGCCGAGAACAATAAGAAACCAAGTGGACCGCTTTTACAGCAAGGCAGCAAGCCATCTGCACCAAATTTCACAAGCTTGATAGACGATGAGACAGTCAAACTTGATCGACGCGCTGGCGGCTCCACAGGGGTGTACGTTCCACCTCGGAGAGATCGCGTAGTCATGGAAATGGGCCGTCCTCGGGAAAGAAACGAGCGACGGGCTCAAAAGTCATTTACTATGGAGGAGTTTGTGCAAGATGAATTCTCTTCGGCTCCTCGAGCAGAGCCCAGTATCGGTACCACCATTGTCCAAGGCGGCCGCAAGATGAAGAGCGCGGAAGAGCGCAGGGAAGAAGCTGAGCGCCGTGAGTATGAAGAGACCAATTTCGTCCGCCTACCCGCGGAGAGCAAAAAAGAGAAGGCCAAAAAGAACAGAGCAGCAGGTCGCAATAATCGGATGCAATTCGGCGGCGAAGAATGGCACAATCTGGGTGAAGGTGTCGATCGCATCGATCGTTTGACTCAGCGGAAAGGTCCTGCTGGCGGCACCGTCCGTGCTTTGTTGGACAAGAGCCGGAAGCGTGGACATGATACCACAGACAGACCAAGGAGCAGCGGGCACGTGGCCGAGATTGGCGAGAGGTTCCGGAAAAAAGCCAAGTTACTGGAGGCTGGTCGTACGAGCAGAGGTCGTCATAAATAGGCCTTGCCCAAATCTGAAAGGTTTCCAAGATGCCAAAACCATTATGCAGTATTGTAAGCCGTCGCGTGTGGAGGTTTCTCCAGCTCGGAAACCTCGCAAAATTGGTCAATTGGGCAGTACATGGTGCCCGTAGGCACATCATGTCTTACTGCCGCGATGATGCTGTTTTCATGCCCCTGGTGATAGGGGTGTCCTACGCAAAATGATCAAGTAGACTCAGCCATCTCCGTCGCCACTGTCAAAATCTGTAGTTTTTCGTGTGAGCGTACTGCTTGATCTCAAAGTCTTGAAAAGGGGGGAAAGCAGCTTCATTAATGCCTCAAGTTGACGTTGATGGAGTGCAGCTATTGGTTAGTACTCGAGTCGAGACCCACCATCGTCAAAATGGTGACGATTCTCGCGAGGCCCCATTCTCTCCAACTTACTTCTCACATTCGCTCACTCATAGACTGTTAATTATTCCGGTTCTAGCCTTTGAATTTCGACGCACCAGCCCTTTGCATACACTCGCTTCGAAGACTGCATGCCCTTTTTCTCCAAAGACCCTAGCGGATGCCCTGCCTTCCATACTCAAAATGCCCAAAGAGCGGAACTTCAATCCTGTCCAAGCACAACGCAAAGCCGACAAGGCTAAAGCGATCAAGAAAGGCATGTTGACGATACAAAAATAATTTCTTCCAGGTTTTTGGTTCTGACCTCCGACAAAACAGGCAAGGCCGAGATTCAAGATCGTCGAAATGAGCGACTAGCACGCAAGAACCCGAACCGGGTTCAGAAACAGATTGACGATCTCAAGGCCATCACGGAAGGTGGCGGCAAGCTTTCACGACATGAGGAACAGCTCTTAGAAGGACTGGAGAAGGAGATCAAGACGATCAAGAAAGCCCGAGAGTCGATCGGCGACCAAGCTCCATCGTTTGACAACGGGCCGCGTCGACACCACGATTCGGGCGTATTGGGGAAACGTAGACGCGATTCCGCCAGCTCGAGCACCGATGAAGACGTCCCAGAAGACGTGCGCAAGATTCCCATGCCGAGAGATACGCCACCGCCGATACCGAAAGATGTCGTGGATCAGTGGTACGCAAGACGGCGCGCCCGACGGAATCAACAGAGCGCGGTCAACAGTGACGAAAGGCCACCAAAAGAAAATGGAGCCAAGAAGGAAGCTCCACCTCCTGAGCCACAGACTGTCTATGAAGCCAAACCTGTGATGCGGGATCTTCGTCAAGAAGCTGTGTCGGCATTCGTTCCCGCTGCTGTGCAAAGAAAACTGAACAAAGGCCGAGGACGAGGCGGACTGATGGAGCCAGATGAGGCAGACCAACTCGAACGAGAAGGCTACCTGAAAACAATGGCTATAACAGCAGACAGTGCCAGTGGGGACAATAACATACCCATGACCGTTACTGTTGAAGACGCCGATGATGACGAATGAGGCATATCAACTATCGTTGCAATCTGTTGGCGTATTGGACGAGATTGTCCTAAACGAGGCCACTGCCTACTGTTTGACTGATTCTCCACCTCAGAGTCGCCATTTTGTGAACTGTGCATCTCAGGACCTGCCACTGCCATCTGAGATGAACCGAGCAGTGTGACGAAGATCAACGTCGAGCACGCTTACCCGGCGTTGACGAGCCGCTCCAGTGCTGACGACGCAACGACATGATCAGTCGCGCCGAGCTTTCGGAACAAGACAAGCGCCCAATGTACAAGGTTCCGTGGTTGTTTCTCCGAAGTTCTCTTTCAGACCAACTATTCGTTCAGATTGCGTTCTTATTGGAGTCAAGATATCCCGAACAAAGAGATTCAGGGGTTAAGCAGAGCAAAGTTTTTGGCCAGTATTCCTGACTTACGCGACGGCGGAATAAGCGAGGACAAGCCCAAAATTTGCAGACTTACCAGTGATCGGGTGGTTAGCAAACGCCACGGCGGGCCACACAAGCGGCTACATACAGCATGACGGTCGAGCTCCCGACTGTTGTACTGTTGTGATCGGCGGAAACGACATTCGCAATCAATCGCAACGGCAGGCACGCCTTGTGCTACAATGTCATATATTATGCGTCGGAATCACAGGATAGCATCCATTTAAGCGAATCATGAAAAGACTACCCAGGAATGTTTCTGCACAACACTCTCGCGCAGAGACGGCGCAGTCGAGCCGGGCAAAATGTCGCGATTTCAAGATCGGATCAGCTGGTCCTTTGAGTCGAGAGATTCACAGTGATGTAATCCTGGTGCCACATCGTCAATACCTGGTCAATCGCAGGCTCCAGAGGTTAGTGAACCGAAAAGCTCGCGTTCTTCGTATGACCAAGGGATCGTCAATATGGCTCGGCTTCGGACCTCGCTTGTGATTCGTCTAGTTACTCTCATGCGGAGAACAATTCGTCTCCGCAGCGGGACCCAGGCCACTGGTTTGTTCCGTTTCGTGCAACAAGGCGAGCCCTAGGCCCAGGCCGAAGCGCGTGGCGTTGGCAATGCCGCCCATCCCATATCAACACCGTGCCTGGTTGAGGATTCTCGCAGCAGCTGGGACTGGTTCCGATGCCGCCGCCGCAAATTCATTGTTTGTTGCAGCTGGGGGATGCAATGGGCTTTCAGTGCCAATCAAAGGCGTGCGCGAGCCGCTGCGGAGGTCGTGCATGGCACTTTTGATTGTGTTCATCGTCGAGTCTCAGCTCACGGCTCATGTGTGGTGGGGAAAATCGGCCGCCCCGACCACGTTTGTCTTTGCGGGGAGACAACAAGCTTCATCCATGACGGCACGGCAGCATCCCAAGAAAATATTTGGTGGGCTCGCAGAGATGCATTGACAGGGTTCAAGGGTGAAGGAGCCGCTCCAAGCAGTCCAACGCTGCGCCTGATCGACCATGGGAGTCAAATTCAGCAGAGACGAGACGGAAGTAATGGAAGCCGAAAGACCATGACCTCTGAAAAGACGTGCCCATGATGTTTATGGCCGAAAGCAGAACCCCAACCGGCAAGCGCGGCCGAAGTTCTTTGACAGACGCCTCCATCTAATCCCCCACGCATAGCAGGGGCGTCTATTCTCCGGTGGCTCGAGCCAGATCCACCGCTGTCACCCTGACCACCTGCTCGATGCCGACGTCTTTCTTTCAAAGTCAGAGAAGCTTTGTTTCCCTGAATGGTCCCACCATGGAAGCTTCGTCGCGGCGGAGAGCCGTTCATGAGAGCCCGGTTCGGCCTTTCTTAAGAAGCGATGCGTGCCCGTGTGCCCTCCTCCGTCCTGAGCATCAGAGGCCGGATGCAACATTCGGCTGGGACCGGGCCTGGCTTTTCTTTCCCTCGTGACTCATAATTCCGTCGCGCCCGAACAAACCCAAAGATGGAGCTCCATCAGGTCAACTCGCGTGTGCTTTACCAAGACGCCGAGAACCCTCACGGTCCGGGCTGGACGGCCTCGGCTCAACAAACCGGCGACGACAAGGACAGGGACAAGGACGAGGACAATGGACTGGAAAAGCAGACAACGACTATATCCCACTCTCGATGGGAAGAAGAGCCTTTTCCAGAGGGCGGTCTGCGCGCATGGCTCGTTGTCTTCGGCGCCTGGTGTGCTTTGACATCGGCCATGGGGTTGATGAATACCATTGCCGTTCTCCAGGCCTATGCCCTCAGCCACCAGCTGAAAGGCCACAGCGAGGGCACAGTGGGCTGGATTTTTTCCATATATACCTTTCTCGCCTTTTTCTGCGGCGTGTACATCGGGCCGGTGTTTGACAAGTACGGCCCTCGGTGGCTGGTCGTGGCGGGCTGCGTCACGACAGTCTTGGGCGTGGTATGTATGAGCTTTTGTGAGCGTATGTCTTGTCCTTTCCTTCTTGTGCGCCTGTCGTTCCTATCCCCCTCCTCTAGCCTCCACACAAGAGGAGAGAAAGATTGCCTCGACAAGTTGACTACGACCAAACTGACACGATGCACAGAACTCTGGCACTTCATCCTGTCCTTCGGCGTCCTCTGCGGCGTCGGCACGTCTCTCCTCTTCACGCCTTGCATCGCTGCTGTGGGACATTGGTTCCGTCGTCGAAGGGGCTTCGCTGTGGGCATGGCTTCGACGGCTGGCGGCATCGGCGGCATCGTCTTTCCCCTCATGCTGACGGCCCTCTTTGACAAGGTTGGCTACGGCTGGGCCACTCGCGCCCTGGCACTCGTCTGCTTCGTTGGAGGCCTGGTCGGTGTTCTGCTCGTGAGATCACGTCTGCCTCCGGCCGAAAACGCGAAGGCGCATCCCGACTTTCGCATCTTCAAGCAGCTTCCCTTTACGCTGACAGCAGTGGGCATCTTCCTACTCGAACTCTCCCTCTTCATCCCGCTAGCCTTCATCTCGACCTACGCTCAGCATGTGGGCTTTGATGAAAAGTTTGCCTTCCACCTGCTGCCCATCATGAATGCCGGCTCCGTCGTGGGAAGAGCCCTGCCGGGCTACTACGCCGACGTAGTTGGGCCCTTCAACGTTTGCGTCTTCTCGGCATTGGTCTCGCTCGTGGCCTGTCTGTGCGTGTGGCTGCCACTAGGCCACACGACCGCCGGCATCATCGTCTTCGCCGTCGTGTTTGGCTTCAGCAGCGGCACAAGCATCTCGGTGGCACCCGTGTGCATCGGGCGCATGTGCGAGACGCAGCAGTACGGCCGTTATTACGCCACCACGTACACCGTCGTCTCTTTCGCCTGTCTGATTGGCCTCCCCATTGCCGGTGGCATCGTAGGCGCCAGCGATGGTGACTATCAGTATCTCATCATGTTTACTGGTGCCGTTTATGTCGGGTCGGTCGCGGCGCTCATGGCGGCCAAGATGACGCATCTCGGGGTCAAGCAGTGGCATGCAGCCTACTAGCGGCTCGATTGCCTAAGCTTGTTGCTGTGTCAGCTCGTGTACATTCTGTCACAACAGGGGTGGTGCGAACAGACAATATTTTGTATCACGGCGTAATAGCGAAGTGTGTTTGGGAAAAAGAGTTCAACATGGCAGCTCAGACAAAAGTATTTCCATGTCCACACGACTTTGATGAGAGACATGTACTTTGTTGCATGCAGCCTACCAGCGGCTCGATTGCCAAGTCTTGTTCGTTTGAGCTCGTGTATATTCTGTTACAGCATGGGTGGTGCGAACAGGCAATAGTTTGTATGACGGCGTAGCGAAGTGTGTGATAGGGGAGGCTCTATTGGGGGG
>JARJRV010000241.1:0-31720 GCA_030783925.1 Aschersonia sp. MBC 735 | reverse complement strand
AAAATAAAGAAGGAAAGAAAAAAAAAAAAAAAGAGCGCGCACATCTAGCATGGTGCTACTACTAATACCGAGCAATATGATGAGCTTGTCAATTGACCGGGTGGTAGCGTTGCAAAGTCGTTTGGAAGACACGAGGTACTCACCGTGTACAAAGAGTCACACACGTCATACAGCGACTGATAGTGCGCCCCCAGGCGAGATCGCCGCCATCACCAAACTGCGCTGTGCGCTGGTGTTGGAGATGCGAGAACACGATGGCAACCCTCACGAGCCTCTTGCGACTGTCCAATGGGTTTCGCGACGTACCAGCACAAAGTCTTGTCACAGTCACACACACAATGTACCGCCGACAATTGAGTTGTGTACCCGCGGGTAAACATCACTCATCGTCAGTCATCTCCGAGCCCGTGTCAAAGTGCGTGGTGCATTGTGGTGCTTGGGCACATCCAAGTGGCCGGTTTTCCAACAGCATACGCCTAGCAACTCCAAGTCCAATTCATCGCACAGCCGCTCCTGTGTCTGACAACGATGATCCCAAGCTCAAGACACGCCGTCCCGCGCCGTCCTCACCTCGACGTCACACCCAAACGTAGACTTGCTCCAACTCAAGCACGATGCTCAATCACGAATCGCCTTTCCACCTGTTGCAACGTACTTGAATCGTTCTCACCCTCAAATTTGAGCTCAACGCGGCCCTGAGCGTCCATGCCGTGGACCTCGGCCTTGTAGAACGTGGTCGTGTTTGGGTACAGGGCGAGAACGATCTGACCGGCCTCCCAGTCTTTCAGTGTGCTGACAAGGCTTTTTGGTGTTATTGGAATCATGCTGCTGGCACTGGACCGGTACTCCTTTTGCTTGCTGTGGTCATCGGGTTCAATGTCCAGCACCTTGTAACGTCGACTTTTTCCTTCTCCCAGAACTTGAGCCACTTCACCGAGTATCCAGTCAGTAACGCCCTCCCCGCTGGCCTTGGGTTTAAAGGCCACAGCATCGCCCTTTGAGAAGACAACTTTAGACTTAATACTGTTGCCCGCGGCGGCGGCGGCGGCGGACGCGGCAGCAGTGGCGGCAGCAACCCCCGAGATTGATGAACCGACAGATGGGCCGACTGATCCCTGGGGCTCAACACTCTCTGCTTTGGGAGGCACACTATCCCTGTCCCGATTGCTGGATCGATCGCCGAATTTTCTGGATGAATTCCCGATAGGACTGGGAACGGGAGAATCGCCAGCCCCGTCAAAATCGTACAATGAGGCCGCGTTGGCCGCCGCAGCGTTGTCCCGTACACTGCGCTTGCCTGCTGCAGCTGATGAGGAGCTCTCGGCTTGTTCTTTAGCCACTACGACAGCTCGCAATATTTGCAGCTGCTCTATGGCCCCCTTGATGGTACCAATGTTGGCGTCAGAGTGCTTCACACCCTGCCGACATAGCTGTTCCATCTTTTTGAGTAGATCATTCGAGATTTTGTCGGGATCTGAAGCTCCGGCCTTTTTGTCCATGGCAACGAGCTCAGCGAGGTTGTCATTTTCCGCATTGACGCCCGCTACAATCTCGGCCAGCTGTCCTTTACACGATTCCCATATCTGTGCCTCTTCGCCATGAGAGTTGTTGATATTGCCGCGATTGGACCCGCGTCCGCTGCGGTTGCGTTGCGACATGTCCTCACTGCTCGCCCTGCCCGCTTTACCGTTCCGCACTTGACTATAGATCGAGCTTGGGATTGAACGATGAAAATAAGGGCCCAGATCTGTCTTCAGATTTCGCAACTCCTTGCTGTGAAACTTCTTGTTTTGGTCAGCCATGATGAGAATCCGTTTTTGATCAGTGTTGGTGAGATGCTTGGCAAGACGATATTTGCTGTGGCCCGCTTCATGTGTCAAAGCGGGCTGGAGGAAAAGAGCAAGAGCATTGGCAGCAATGAAGGTCCACGGCAGAGCAGCTAATGACACACCGTGCAGGATGTCAAGGGGGCAAAGCGGGCGTGAAATGAAACAAGCCTTCTGTCAATTGAGCCAGTGTCTTGCGATGCGATCAGAATGAAGATTAAATGGAAGTTCCGAGTCCAACCATTTGGAGCCGCGCACAACCCTCCAGTAAAGATAGTATCGGAAAACGATTCAGCTTTTCAAATGAAGCAAGAAGAAGAACCTAGTCACAGAATCATTGCTGAACAAAGAACCGGCAGGGAGCAGGTAAGATTGCGAACGGGCAGTTGTGAGGAAAAAAGATGCAATGGACAGTAAGCCAGTTTCACGATGGAGAAGTAAATAAGATTGTGGGAGAATGGGAAGAAAAAAGGACTGGAATCAAGGTCACGGCGGAGGAAAGCAGAGTGGTGGATAGGGCGACAGACTTGGACTTACTGAAGGCTTTGATGGCTGCGGCAAGAGTGAGACAGTCACGGCAAATGGTGATGGGTCAGTAACGAGTGACGATAGTTTGGCAGCAGGTTGCCGTGATGTGTCCTGGGGGCCTAGGTCAGGTCAGTCTTCGCTCCTGACTTCTAGACAGATTCCGGTGTTCAATCTTCTTTGCTGGGCGCGGGCGCCCTCTTTGGTAGCGACCACGAGACGGAACGCACGACCGACCCCAATGCAGCGGGGATGCACGACGAGGCGGATTCCGGGTCTGGGGCTGCTGCGGCAGCACGATGGGGCCGCGTGATGCGCAGGGGCGACAGCTGTCGATTCAAGATGGATTCCTCAGCTTCAATGACGCACGTTGACGGCGAGGAGATGACAATCTTGAAAGTCGAGGCGGGAGGAGCGAGTGATGAGCAGGAGAAAAGAGAGGAGGCTGGAGCAGCAGGTTGGCGCGAAAGAGTCACGCACCTTCCGCACTCCATGTGTGATGACTTGGTTGGGGCAAAGCAAAGGCTTTATCAGAATTTTAAACCTTTGCTGAGGCGCCGTGCGTTAAGTACATTTTTGAGCCGCAATGTTGACAATATATAGCCGATATCACTACTGAAGACGTCAAGGACCAAATCAGCTTTCTTTTGCTCATGCACATGGCGCAAGTCAACGAACATGAAGCCACCGCCACAACACATTGAAATCACGGCGTGCATGGCGTCGCTACATCTGACCAGTACGCGGGGCTCGGCTAAATGCATGAGGAGCAACGCTTCGAGGGCCCAGCAAAGCGGAGGTACATCAACGGACCCTAGTAATACTGGCGTGGAGCTGCCGGGCCGCCGCCACCGCGAACGTACCTGCCGAGGTACGTACCTAGGGACCTTTATACCAGGTACCTTATATAGCACGTTGGTGTTGGGTCACTTTACTTTTTAGCTAAAGTTCGACGCGCTGCCCTGCGGAAACTTTCGCCCATTTGCAACGCAAACAACCTCAGTTCGACACAGTTCGCCAACTCTAGAAATCCCAAGTCACGAGCCCAACATAGGCAAAAAGAAATGCAAGATGTATAAGCTGCCGTTTTTCGCTTCAAAATCTCGACTCCCATCTCCTCTTCCACCTACCGAGGTCATCGAGAGCTCAGGGGAGATTATTGAAGAACAAAGTGGCTGACGCATTATTCGCTTCAGCAAATTCTATATTATCAAGTACGGCCTGAATGTCAGTCTTACCGAAGGCCAGAACATGCTCTTTGTCCGCCAAACACAAGCAGTTAGGAATGCTACATTTCCACACACAATTATGCACAATAATGGCTGAGCAAAAACTCGCAGCAACATCCCAACAGGATGCGGAGAAACCGGCTTACGAATTCTGCATGTAAATATCTGATGATTTCACTCTGCGTCGCTTTTTATCCGACTTCAGGCCGGTGTGTGGACCAACAGGTCGAACTGAAGATAACCAGTTTTGGAGGCCAGATCGTCTACAAAACCACCATGAAAGTAGGAAGCAGAGCAATTCCATATCATAGCCCCAGGAAAACAAAGGTAGATATACTTAGCCTCTCCTCTGGACATAAGGTCTCTGAATAATTGGTAGGCGATATCGTCAGATGGCGACACCATCATACTTGCGCAGACAAATATTCTCGATCAACCCAACTTTATCGTTGATATAGACTATCACTTCGGGCTCAGTCTTCCACTTCTGCTTACGAATTTCGAAGCGAACGCATTAGAGTCTATCGCAAATTTGTGGCAATGCACAACACAAGCGAATGTAAACAGTCAAAGTAGCCTCATGGACTTGCCGCAAGAGCTGCGCGACAAAATCTATGGCTACACGTTTGAACAAAGCGGATGGTGGATTGCAGAAGAGGGTGGCTCCAATCGGTGCAATCTCTGTCGTGCCATCGGCGATCCAAGTGGATTTTACTTTCCGTTTGGTGGGAAGGAGACGCTCCTAACTGTTAATAGACAGATTCGTATGGAAGCATTGCCATCAGCATATCGTCAAATTAACTTTCACTTAGCCGACATGGTGGACTTGTTGCGGCTCCTTATCGCGACTGGACGAATTGGTCGAGACAATATCGAAAACCTGGAATTCATATGCGAGAGTCAAATTGACATAGAATACAAGCAATGGAAGTTCTCTCACCCCAAGTACGACCACTCAAAATTGCCATCATTACATGTCTTTACGTGTGTACAACTTCTCAGACAATGCCCAAGACTGAAGATGCTGAAGGTTAGGTTCGATAGCTTAACAATTACGACTCTACCAGAAACAGCATTCCAAACCAACGACGGCATTTGGTTGCTCTGCTCTCTCTGTGGCGTCGAAAAATTGGAAGTAGTATATTTTGATGAAGCTACTTTAGAAGACCGCGATATTTCGCTATGGCTCCGACATCTTGCAGCAACTGCATCAGTCAAGGACAGTATCCGATTTCCGGCGGCTTATTTTAAATGCAAGCAGAACAGTACCACGCTTCCGTGTAAAATATTGGTGAAGACTAATGATGAGGTATCGCGCAATGTCTCACCATTCTGCATTTGGCGAAATTTCGAAGAGAAGAGTAAAGACTTCTCCATCATTCGGTCATGTTTTGGATTTGAAAAAGGCTATTCGCAGATGCAATTATCTTTTACTGTTCAATTGCTATGAGCAATATTTGACCACCCAGGGATGCTGCAGGACTTGTTCCAAAGACAACCTCTTGTTCGCATCAAGTACAAGGAGCTTGATGAAGGTTAGCTGCGCATTCTGCTCAAGGAAAGTTTTCAAGACTCACTTTCTTAATTAGGTCCTTTGCTTCCGAGCTTACGAAAGTGGGAATGCTCACGTCACCTCTCGCGATCCGTCTTTGCGTCATGACCGGAGAATCCTCAAAAGGTGCTTCACCGACAAGGAACTCGTACATCAAAACGCCTAACGACCAAATGTCAATTTTCTCCGTGTAGAAATTGCCGAATTTCCTAGGATCAACCATCTCAGGCGGCAGGTAGTCCAATGTGCCACATTTGGTGAGTCTACGACCACCTGGTGCGTGGACACTCCAGCCGAAATCTGACATCTTAATCTCTCCATACATGCCGACAAGAATGTTTTCAGGTTTTATATCTCGATGAATGATATGTTTACGGTGCAAATAGCGCAGAGCACTTGCCATTTGGGCGATATACTGCGCTGCCTTCCGCTCTGGAAATCGATTTTCTCTCTGTAAATGTTTATATAGCTCGCCTTTCCCGGCGAACTCAAGTATTAAGAATATTCTTTTACTGTCGTGAAAGTGGCCGTATAATTGAAGAATGTTGGGATGACGCATATTGCTTTGAATCTCGATTTCTCGCTGTACTTGCCTCTCTATCTGGCCTTGCTGAATTTCGTTTTTGTATAAAACTTTCAACGCACAGATAAAGCCATTCTGTCGTTCTCGTGCAAGATAAACTCGTCCAAACTTTCCTTTACCCAGAGATCGACCGATTTCAAACATGCCGAGATGGAATTGCTTCATCGCAGGTTGCTTGATTAAGCCAATTGTCAATCTCTCTGGACGAGACGCTTTCTCATTCAGTCCCAATGGATCTTCGGTGAGCGTCCTTCGAGCTAATGAGAGAGGATTCTCTAGTTTTTTGGGTTTCTTTTGAGTGAAAGCAGGAATGAGGCTTGCATCTTGTCGTGTACTCGCCGTAATTTCGACATGTTTTGGTGGGCAGCGATCGTGAGATTGTATGGTGTTTGTTACCGTCTATTGTCCTGTCATTAGTCTGTTTAGGAAGAAGAGAATCATGTGATTGTAAGTACCTTGGCCTTCTGTTGTAGCTCAGTTCCAACAACTGCATTCCCTTCGTCATGCACGCACATCTGAGCCAAGCGAGTTTCGAGCTTCTGATCAACCATGTTGCGTGTAATCACCTCGATCGCTTTGAACTTAATTGTGTGGAGAAAACTTAATTGTATGGAGAAAAGAGTTCAGAAGGCTCTCATTGCGACCAGTTGGTAAGATTTTCTACAGGCCAATTGAAAGTTTGACATTATATAGGTTTAGACCGATCCTGGTTGCTAGAGCAACTTGTTGCTGAGGGAACCCACGTCGCAAACATGTACCACGTAACAGCACTAGCCCCATATGGGGCAAGCAGCTCGAGGCTTATTCAGCATACCCCTATCAGCATGACGCGGAATTGGTCTTTGCTCTGGGAGATAGCCCTGATGCTACTTACCAAAGCGACTTGGCCAGTCATGTATGTCTCTTTTTCATGGCATAAAATGTTCGTCAACCGGGGGCATGCGCTGGCATATAGATATTTTACGGTTTCTTGGCAAATGCGACCGGGGGCATACGCTGGCGTATAGACATTTCGCGGTTTCCTGTCAGATGCGACCGGGAGCATCCTTGTTCACAGAATGAAGGTGACGATATGGGGCGACCCCGAGCGAGGGTCCTTCAACTAAAACTTCAACTTTTTGGACGAACGCTGTTTTCATCTAGTGTTTCTGCCCTTGTGAACCCACTTCGTTGTACCTTCGCTGGGAACCCAAGCGCCTGGGGTAGCAGGCCTGACGACGGACACCGAATGAGATGCGGGGCAGTTATTAATAGTAGCTGTTTTAGGCGCCAGGGACTGATCAGGAGTTTTTGCCTCGTTGCGATATATTCAAGCTGCGTCCGCCCTATTTCCCAAAAGTCTCTTTTGGTTCACTTTGCCGAAGAACATCTTGATTTTATACCGAGGCGGCCCCATTGAACTACTTCTTCCCTGACGCTGCATCCTTGTACGTATCGCCATATGTCTGATACCACTTATCTACCAGGGCGTTCCCAGGACCAGCCGAGATGATCTCTTCTCCCCTCTCCAATTTGGCCATGACTTCTTCCATGAACTCCTCAACGCTCAATGCAGTCGCATTTTTGCCCTTTTTGTTGTCATCTGGATCCTCTCTATCCCGATGCAAATCTGTCTCGACCGTGGGCGGAGCGATCTCAACCACACGGACCCTCGAGCCGGATTGCTGCAGCTGCGTACGCAGATTCAGGCTCCAGAAATGCAGCCATGCCTTGGTCCCATTGTACACGGGATTGATGATTGAGAAGGGGACAAAGCCAAGAATGCTCGACACGTTGATGACGAGAGCGGAGCGTTTCGTCTGCAGATGTGGCAGCGCCTCGAGAGTCAGATGGAGTGGACCTTTGATGTTGATGTCGATCTCCTCATCGGCCTTGGCGAGGAAGTCATCGTCTTCCGCAACCTTTAGAGGGCGCTGGACGCCTGCGTTGTTGACGATGCAGTCGATTTCTGGGTGATCGGAGATCATTGTGGCCACGGCATGGCGAATCTTGGATGTCTGACCGACATCCAGGACGTAATAGCCAGCAGCTCCAATCTCCTCGGCGGTGGCTTGAAGTTTGGACTCGGTGCGTCCTACCAGCAGGACAGTCTTGCCTCGAGAAATGAAGTCCTGGGCGAGGGCCTTGCCGATGCCGCCCGCACCACCGGTCACGACGGCGCATTGGAAATCGAGCAGTCCGGTCATCATCACGACTTCTAAGGATTCTCGATAGGTCGTAAGACTGAGCTCGAGTTAAGTGGTCGATTGATGGCGTTGACATGGGAACTTTAATGCGGTCGTCTACGTCATAGTGTCCTCATTCCACCCCGCCGCCGCGTATTTTGACAGGCTCACTCATCAATGTTCCGGCCAAGAGCATCGTCGCGCTCGACTCATAACGTCCGCGCAGTCAACCCAACCATCACTCGGGGCTGCCACGACAGTTCAATCGATTCGATTGCGGCTGTGTATATGACCGCCCGCGAAGGAACACCGCGATGCGCAAAGAGCTCGTGTAACGCTTCAACATGTACTAAACCTCCCTCCCTTCTCTCTCTCTCTCTTTTTTTTTTTCTCCTTTCCTTTGCGTAGGACCCAAACAAAGTTGACCTGTTGCAAAAGACACCAGATGTGGACCTTATCGTTGTAAAATCACAATGACAAAGTGTCAGGCGCTTTCGTCGATGTTTTCCAACTGGGGACCTATTAGCCCATTCTCACATTCTCGAGAGCCTCAGCAAATCGTGTGCCCGACACTATGATCAACCGCACGTAGCCAAAGACATTTGTAGAAGGGGGGCCAACGCGTCGGACATCCCCGTTCATTGGGCATTCATTGCTACAACGGTTCGGGTCGCGTTGACCATTCATCTAATCCAATAATGTTATGCGCAGAAGTGCTGCTATTTCCACCCGTCCCCGTCTAGTCTCACGTAGACTAGCCAATGGTTTGGCTCATCGTCGTCCCCTCGGCTCGAAACGTTGAGCCAATCCCTGCGGTGGGTTCAAACTGCAATTTTGGCAGCTGCAACACCTCAGCGTTGTCTGGCCGTCAGCACCAGCATTCACTTGGCGCCAGCAAATTGTCATTACAAAAATATGAGTTCACTATGCTCGGTGTATTCGACTGGTGTCCTTCTTGCCCCAAAAGCCGTCACAGAGGTATGGTACAGCCCAGCTACCTTCCACCGGTGGCCCTCGACGTATGCTCGAGAACGCAGAAAAGCGATAAGGGAGTGTATGCCAAAGCGGGGAAGTAAAAGCTGCACTGCAGGATGTGGCATGTCACATTGATTCGAGCTGGGCTGCTTGAGTCCTGAGACTTGGGCAGCAATCCAGGCGTGCTCATGTGCTGGAAATTGTGATCAGCAAAGCTACTTTACCTACTTCGTATTTAGACAGGGCTGAGGGAGAAGAAACAGATGTGCCATGCCGGCCATGCTCTTTGACAGGACGTTCAAAATGCTTCGTTACCATCAGTTGATAGGCGTTCATTCCGTGCTGCAATGGATCAGTCACAAATATAAATGTGGTACTTCAGTACACTGCGATACGACCGAAATCTGCAACTGTCTTTCCCAAAAACTTGGGAGACGGAAAGGTCGCGTCGTGCAAAGTCGGCTGCGGCACTCAGCTGCCACATCCGCCGGCTGAACGCATCGATCGCGTGCCACAATACTTCAAAAGGGGCACAGCAGCTCGGACCCTGAAATTTCGTGTTTCATCACGAGGTTTCTTCCAGAAGTCAATGGAGGAAAACTGACTCGTTGATCGATGACAATGTATTCATCTCGATCATGGGTTCGTGGCGCTTCTGCAGCGTGCCCAGACCTGGGTCCTTGGGTCTCACTTTCTTCTCAGCAGCGGTCCGCACAATAAACAAGCCCGACCATTATCGCAATCGAAATGCTTCCAGTCTACGCTTCCGGCCTTGGCGTTGCCGCCTCCGCTCGCGCTAGCAGAAGAAGAATCTCGGGTCATCATTCGCAAAGCGCGCAACCGAGCGTCCCTCGTAAGTAAGTCAGGACGGCTGAGCGGCATCGAACCGTAAGCAACTCGCCTTTCTGCCCGCCTTGTCATTCTTCGGAGATCTAATCGAGATGAGTTCGGCGAAGCTGACGTCTCTCGTGTCGTTTAGCTCAGCTTGGCCTCACCTAAGTCTTCGGACACCCGCATACGAAAGCCGAACGAAGCCAATGACTTGCAGTGTTCCAGAGCTGTCGATCGTGGTTACATTTTCGACGCTTTCTGCTTCTTCCGTCACTGATTTCAAATTTGACGTGCCTACGCGTGTTTGTACTTGCTGTTACGATCAAGAACTCTGCACGTTTTCAAATACTCTTGCCGGATCATCACCGTTACTTTCCCCCCTATCGCCTCAAGTCTGCTGGTCGTGCGAATCTGCTCTCGTGTTGTCAGGCATTAACGGACACTCAGTCACTCACCTCACGAGATCGCTCGACCTTATTCTACGAATAACGCGCGGCTCCTCTCGCCATGCCTTGCCAGCTAGCTGTCACCTCAATATCGCTAGGCCGCAGCGGCGCGGGGCACGACTTCGTGCACAAGATGAACATGGCTCAGCGTTTCGGTTTCGCTGGAATCGAGCTGTTCCACGACGACTTGGCCTTTATAGCACAGACACTCCCGGGGGGCATGTGTCAACGCAATGAGCTTGAAGCCGCGCACATCATTTACCAGACTTGTCAGCAGCGAGGCTTGTCCATCATCTGCCTACAGCCCTTTTGGCACTACGAAGGGCTGCTGGACCGAGCGCAGCATGCAGCGCACATTGAGAAGCTCCTCTTCTGGTTCCAGCTCGCTGCAGCCCTACACACAGATATGATTCAAATCCCGTCCAATTTTCAGCCAGCTGCACAGCTCTCGTGCGATACTGAGCTCGCAATCAAGGATCTGCGCAAGGTGGCGGATCTGGGACTTGCGCAGCAGCCGCCGATCCGATTCGTCTATGAAGCCTTGGCTTGGGGAACAAGATGCGACACATGGGAAGAGAGCTGGCGCATTGTGCAGCGTGTGGACCGTCCCAACTTCGGTCTGTGCCTCGACACCTTCAACATTGCAGCGCGGGTATGGGCAGATCCGACGACTGTCACAAACAGACGCACGGACGCCGATGAGCAACTCGACAAGTCGCTGCGGGAAATGGTAGACACTTTGGACGTGACGAGGGTGTTTTGCGTGCAGATTGTTGATGCAGAACGGCTTGAGGCGCCTTTGGTCAAAGGTCATAAGCTGTATGATGAAGCACAACCTCCGCGCATGAGCTGGAGTCGCAATTGTCGCCTATTTTACGGCGAGGGGGACCGAGGGGCCTTTTTGCCCGTGAAGAAGATTGCCCAGGCTGTGTTCTGGCATCTCGGTTATGATGGCTGGGTGAGTATGGAGCTGTTCCATCGCCGGATGGCTGACCGAGACGAGGATGTACCCCGGGAACTTGCTGCGCGAGGGGCCGCTTCGTGGAGAAGATTACTGAGGGACATGAAGCTGGAAGCAGAGATGGAGGTTAAAGAGGCTTTCCTAGCCGGTGGAGTCTGGGGCTCACGTAAGCCCGACAAACTTTTGACGTTGCGCTAGGATCATAGGTTCTTTAGAGGCTTGATGGCACGGAAGACCATTGGCATGAAGCAGGCTGATTTTGAAGGTCGAATATCCGAGAGCTGTGTGTTGCAACTCTCTTGATTGGTCGCTTAGACTTGCTAGTCTACTCTATAGAGTATGGAGCATTCCAGGAGGGAAGGTGAATCCTAAGGTCTTTCCCTTGCAGCCGAAATCAATCGACAAGACGCGTAATGTTCACTCCATCCCAGAGCGGGCATAGCCAATTCTCAAGTCGAGATGTCTCCGTCACCATTTCATTGTAGGCTCGCAGAGCCTGGACATCGTCAGACTTCCAATACTCCTGCCGGTGAGACCCAAAGTCGAATTCACGCCATGGGTTGTCCTCGCTGTCGTCTGCAACGAAGCCGCATCGCAAAACATTGTCGCCTACGATGAGTCCCCCTGGGCGCAGCAAGCGGTTCTGAGATCCTGGCTGCGAGGACCTGAGTATAGTGCTGAGATAATTGGGATATCCAGACTTTTGAGCATCAATGAAGATCATGTCATAGGGCTCTTCGGGAGCAAGAGTTGGTAAACTGATTGAGATCTTGGTGAGTGAATGTAGAATGACCGAGGTCAAAGGAAGGGAAAGAGAAGAAAGAGCGGGAGAGATACGGTGCTGGGGTTGAAAGCAACGTACACGGTGAGTGCGTCTCCGACAAGGAGCTCTATGTTCTTTACCCCAAGACTTTGGAACGTCTCTTCGGCCTTTTGGGCAAAGGTCGGCTCAAACTCAAGGCCAGTGACTTTGCCGTCTGGACCAACAGCATGGCTCCACATCAAGCTCGAGAGACCGACATAGACGCCGATTTCCAGAACTATGGAAAGAGTGTGTGTCAGCTGTCCGCTTCTGTTTGCGTGGTCCTGGGTGGTCTGCTCGTTGTGCTCACTTCTCTTGGCCTCTACTGTTTTAGCCAGGAACTGCATAGCCTGTGCTTGAGAGACGGAGAGCATGTAGTTCGCCGTCTTTGGTATCGTTTCCCGGACATGCTTGTGATAATCGACGATATTCTGGGGTATTTTGGTGCTGTGCGCTTTGGCGTATTCACCAATGCGTGTTCCAACGAGATGGTTGGGGTAGAGGACTGGCGAATCTTCCTTCATTGTCTCCAAAATAGATTGCACCAGGCGAAATAGACGGAGAATGAAGTGCACAACGACGGGGAATCGAGCTTTGCTTATCCAGGTAGGAGAGGATATGTAAGTAGCGAGCCGTTCATTTGTGTGACGAGCATAAGTTTTTCTCTAGTCGGGATTTCGCCCTATGGCCCCATCACACCGTAGCAGCAAGCAAAAATACACTTTATGGACGGAAAGTACGAGACTCGTCTTATTTTGAACTAGTAAGTAAGATAGTCGGCTCTCCTTAAGCGACGGCTCGGGTCAGCATATGGTAAGCTTTAGATATGGGGCAGCCTCGAACCTGTAACAAAGATGAGGAAAGTTTCGCGTATCCAGCGCCGGGAAAACTCTTGACATGAGAGAACTATGGAGAAAACAAAACGTATTGCCGTTGCACAAGGATCCCGCAGTCATTTTGCGATGCATGATGGACCACGAGCAAGGCGCTAATGGTCTTGGAGAAGACGCAACGATAAGATGTGTTGAGCGTTACAAGATCAGATCTGAGCGGACCGATGTCGGATGTGAGGCCTCATGGCCAAGTGTTTGCTAACTTTTGTTCCTTGGTTCGCGTGTTGCCCTTTGGCGCAGTATTTCCGGGGAAAAATAGGCAGGCACGACAGGCACAGGCACAGGGGGTCGTGACCGGTGACGTTAGACAGCGTTTGACAGCGAAGTGCGCGGGCAGGAACAGAGCACCCGTCGATAATGCCCCACATGCCAGTTCAGCAGTCTGAGGCCAATTCCAGTTGTCAACCACTCTGATCAGGCCATCTCATCGGCTTCCTGCTCCCGTGTGTGCCTCCATTTATCCCCATCAATTCCAAGCAGAGCGTGATGATTGCGTGACATCGTCGACAGAGCTGGCACTGAAGCACCTTGTCCTTCATATCAGTCCGTGACGGTTTCAGCTGGCTATCAGCCTCGCAACGCGATGAGAGCAAACCAGGCCATGCCGGGAGAAGCGACAACGCTAACGCAACATAAGATCCTCGTCATGTTCGCCCTACTGGTCAATCACCTACGTAACGGTGCTCTGCGATGCCCACAGAGATGCTCTTCGTCTAAGAGGCGACGCCACGACCCCAAACCGGCTAAACTCACGTAAGACGAAAGTTGCAACGCGTCCATGCTGTTTCCCGCGGCGTTTGCATCCATATGCTGTCCCTTGACTGAGACAGCAGATGAGGGAGAGCCAATCAATTGGGATTTCAGGCTTCAATGTTTACTTGTACGTGTTGTGTTGCGTCGAAGACGGATGATCAGAACATTTCAAGTTCCCGCTGTGACGGTCAAACCAGGCACTTCGTGCGAGCAAAGGTGATGTTAAGCGAGGGCAATTGCCTTTGTCCGTTCTACATGTACGTTCCCGCCCATCCAATTTTTTGTCCAACACGGCTTGATGACGTTTGGTACGTAGTATGGTGGCCTGAGCAGATGCCCTGATTGTATACTAGCCATCCTCAGGTTGAACGAGGCAAAGAAAATGCACTTTAACGGACCTTATAAGTAAGTGCCTTGCGCCCGGTCGCTGCCCTCACAGACGTTATGTTCTGGAGAAACCGAACTTGCAAGTCAGCATATTCTCCAGAAGATACCCTCCCAGACAGCATCGGGTCAAGAGAAATCTTGAACAATTGGTTATGGAAACTCTCAATGACCACTGGCCCTATATGGGAAGTCAAGCCGTCGCACCACTGAACGTCATCATCGTTGGCGCGGGCATCGCAGGGCTCACGGCAGGTATTGCTCTCGCTCGGACAGGACACGTGGTTACGATATTTGAATCAGCCTCGGCATTTGGTGAAGTCGGAGCGGGTATGCAGCTTGCCCCCAATGCCTGCCGTATTCTTCATCGCTTAGGCATTTTGCAGGAGGTCATGGAGTGTGCTTCTGTATTCAACAGAGTAAGCATCAGGTAAGCGTCAGCCTCTCCGCTCTATCCTGCTGCCTGCCCACTCCCGTTCCTGGCTAATGAGCTGAGCAGGCGCTACTCCAGTGATGAAGAGATTGCCACAACGCCTCTGATGCCGTCCTGTGGTCTAAAGTATGGCGCGCCCATGTGCGTTATTCACAGAGGTGATCTCCAAAGAGTTCTTCTAGACGCTGCCTATCAGAGTGGATGCGAAATAAAGACTGGCCACACCGTCACTGAAATTGATGGAGAATTCGCCGCAAGCGTTCGAGTTTACAATCAAGCGACTGGCGATGTCTTTTGGTGCTCAGGAGGGCTCGTCATTGCTGCTGATGGCATCAAATCCGTCATCAGGCGGGAGCTGGCAACCGCTCTTGGATTTGACGATCGGGCCTTGCCGACCGGTGATGCAGCTTACCGTCTTCTCATTCCACGACACAAGGTCAAAGACGACCCAGTGTTGGTAGAAATGATGGACCAAAACGTTGCAATGCGATATCTCGGCCCTGGTGGTCACATCATGGCATACCCTCTGAGAAACAACTCAGTCTACAACCTTGTTCTGCTCCATCCCACGATTAAACCGGCCGGATTCCAGCCATGGAAAGCCTGGACCAGCAAATCGTGGACCAGCAAAGGATATCGACGCGCAATGCTCGATTTTTATAGGGACTGGTCGCCGGCCGTGAGAAAATGGTTGGAACACGCAGATGAAGAAATCTCGGAATGGACCTTGGACGTGCACCCCAGGCTCCCCTGGTGTGCCTACGGCAGCCTGGCTCTTATTGGGGATGCATGTCACCCCATGTTGCCGTATGTTGCACAAGGAGCCGCCAACGCCATAGAGGATGCAGCGGTTCTTGCAACAGCTCTGACATGTACTTCCGACATCACGACTGTCCTCGATCTATACGAAACGGTTCGAAAGGAGAGAGGCGAGAAGATTGCGGCGAGCGCACGGGAGACAGCAAAGGTGCTGCACCTACCCGATGGTCCGGAACAAATGGCCAGGGACAGGGCCATTCGGCTCGTACAAGGGGGATATGACCACCCGGACAAATGGGGCAACACACAGTGGCAAGACTTCATGTGGGGTGTGGACGTCATGGGAGACACCATCGACCAGTGGAACGAGCTGGTGAGGCGTGGAATGGCGGTGGCGTAGCGGCTATTCAGCATGTAGAAGCGGTGAAGGGCTCCGGCTGCGCACTCTGAGCATGTCCGCGGTCAAAAGCAGGGTTTGCTGAGCATTGATCTTTGCTTGGACTCGGCTTCGACAGCCGAATGGGCGAAAAAGTCTTGGATGGCCAAAACTAACTTTGTCAGCTCTGATTCTGTGGTATTGGCCCGATTGACGTCTTTGGATAGCTCTGAGCCCTTTTAGATTGATCTTGCTAGGCTCGTCGGGCTTGTGTACTGCCTGACCCAACCCAAACATGCTGTAAAGAACGACATGTCAGATGTTACAATCGCAAATTCGACTCCCAAAGCCTTCTTCAGTCGGGTTTTCTTCTGGGACGGAGGAAATAGTTATAACCGCTAGTAAGTGATTTGGAACATCTTCCTTGCAGGCGCCGAAATGTCCTGACAAACAGCTAGGAAGACTTGGGCCTCTGGGTTCTACTGCTCATCGTCTTCGTCCCTGATGCCAAGTCGTCGAAGACCGCCTCTCGGTCACCTCTCGGCTTATTCACTTTTGTCGATCACCTTCCGTCAAACCCTTTATGACCGAATGGTTCTTGTTGCCGCTACGCTGTCTTGTTCTCTGCAGATTGTTCCTCTCCAGGTCCGTGCTTCGATGACTGCTCTTCTGTTTGACGGGTGTTCCAGTCTGCAATATCCTTGTCCTATTGAGGCCCCCTATCCACCGGCCATCCATTACGAATGTTCGACATCACCCAAGCTAAAATTGAAATACTCGTTGCATTTTCTTCGCCTGGTAGTAAGCGAGCCGAGATCGGATCAAGCAAATTTCAGTACATAGTGCCACGAGCGAGGACCTATTTCGTTTTGTATAGTTGAAAGGACTGAAACGTGCTCGGCATAGTTGCATGTTGACAATGTCACTTCGTGCAGCGCTCCGAGGTCCTTCGTCCCGGCAATGAATGAAGCCGCGCCGTCGCCTATGGTCGAGACTAAATCGTTTCTCCGAAAGAACGTCGCTGATCTGATATGGAACGACATACACCCAAGTCGAAACCACTGGTAGGTTGGCATAGGCGCCTTCATCCCTTGATCCGAATGCCAGTTTTCACAAGTGACCGGGTCGGCCACATCGCGGCAAAGTCAGTCTTTCATGTGCCTCGTGTCATACACTTCATTGATGACAACTACATGAGTAGTGCTTACTCGCAGCACATCGCGGTCGTTGAGTGATAACAACGTCTCCTTCGATAATACAGTCAGCCATAGTATACAGGCCAAGTGCAAGTCAAAACCCCTTTGCGCCTTGACAGCACACATTTCTAAACATGTTCCTCTCGCTCTTAGAACGTCATCAACCATAGGGCAATCTGATACCCTTCCACTCGTATTATTTGCTTGTAATACGTAAGGGACCTTTGGTTCAGACATACTTCGCAGGCCACAAATGGGAAGATTGCAAACACACACGTCAGACTGGCCGCGGTCTGTTACCTCTTCAGGATGAAGTCCATAGTTCGTGCAGATTCCGCCCTTCCCTTCCTCGCTAGATACTTCAACATATTCTCTCGAGTCTCAACCATGGTGTGGAGGACGAGCGCCCGGAGCATAGTACAACCCAAGAGATTTAAATGAACGGCAACGATGTCTGAGATCATGTGCGGAGAAGTTGCAACGTCAGATGCGAAACGATAATATCGCGCCGAAGTGGCAACGTGGTCTTGTCCTGTTCATTCTTGGGTCGTCATCATCGGTTCGTGATTTTCTTTCCTCGGCTCCCGAGAGAGCTCACTCTCGAATCCAGGGAGGCGGGCACAAGACGAGCGAAGTAGGCGTGGAGAGTCGAATTCGGTATCGTTGAAGGTGAAGGTTACCGTTGCGTAAGGACGATGCGTGGCCTTAATGCTTGGAACGGGGACATCACCCATCATTGCTTCGAAAGGGGCAATGTGCGCACTGGAACCCGTCGGAGGCGTCCGACAAAGAGCTGTCTCGTCGTGGTCTTCCTCCAAGGACAGAAGCTGTTGGTCCTTTCTCGGGATATACGTCGCACAGCTAGCAGTGTTGCTGTACGTAAAAGGGAACGAGGTTCGACTGCGAGACTCATGTGTGCTCTTGTGCGTCGCGGAAAGCGCAAATCTCCTGTGCTACTTTCGCCGTCGCTTCCACGATCAGGCCATGCTCATGAACGTGTATCTTTTCCTTGAGCTCGTCGAGTTCTTCGCCATTCCACTCGATCTCTTTGATCAGGATTGGTTCTCCTCTGTCTACCTGATCAATGACATAGTGGGCCATAATTCCCGTGCGTGTTAATCGGCCCGCCTTGAGTTCCTCAAATGCCCGCTCGATGGCCATGGCTCCGTCGAACTCTCCTGGAAAAACTATGAGAATAAATTCATGCATACGCTCCCAAGTACAACTCACCAGGTAGTGCCGGATGGAGGTTGATTATCCTCACCCCAGCGTTTTCAATTGGTTCCAGGAATGCAGTAGAAAAGACATGCATCCAACCAGCGAGAACAATCAGATCAGGCCGTTCCTTGTCTTCTGATAGTATCCTTGTGGCCAACGCAGCATCATATCTTCTGCGGGCCTCGGCCACCTTGTGCTCGTCTTTTTCTCCCTTGCTCAAGAACCCATTGCTGATTAGATTGAAGTAATCCCAAGGGATTCCTAGTGAGTGAGTCAGAGACGCTCTGCTACAAGTGTCTTCACGGGATTGATCGAGGACATGCTACCTGCTTTGTCTGCTCGAGCACATGCATGTGCATTCCTACGGTTCGTGACGAGGGAAACAATGCGGCAGCGTTGAAGGCGACCTGTAGCTGTGGCATCTATTAAGGCCTGGAAATTAGACCCAAAACCCGAGGCCATGACCAAGACCTTGCACATCGACGCTCCCGAGTTGGCCATTTTGATGAACGTTGCTCCAAAATCGCAGCTTCACAGGCGAATTTGCAACAAGAAGAGAGATCATGAATGCGTGCGATTTTAGAGCGAGAAACAATGTCAGTTTGACCACTAAAAAACTCTTCGGCCCGCTGTTGGCCATGCTGTGGCACCCCACTCCCCCACAAGCTGCCTACCCACACTGCAATCGATAAGAAATTCTGCACGGGCCCTGGAAAGACTGGGGGAAAGAAAAAAAGATTCAAGAAGACTAAATCCAAAAGCACCAGACCAGCATCGATGCGCAGCACAACAAGATACCACCCCATTCGCGCAGACAAAGGTGGCCGCCATGCCTGCAGCCGCGTCACCTGAGACGGCCACTCCTGTTTCCGAGAAGAAACGTAAGCCTAAGTCAACCAAGTCGGAGAAGAAACGTTCGCGAGAAGAGGACCCTATCGTCGACAAGGAGCGGAAACATAAGAAGGCAAAGAGCGTCGTCGCATCCGTAGATGTACTCAAAAATGGCGAGATTGACTCCAAATCCGCCTTGAACCAGGAGGTGAACGGGGTTGAAGGCAAAATGCACAAGAAAAAGAAGAACAAGGACGATCCTTCTAGAACCGAGCCTATTGTGGAGTCTGAGGCAGTCGCGACCACTACGAATGGGAAGAAGCAGAAGAAGAAGAAAGACAAGTTGAATGGAATCATAGACGGAGATGCGCAAAATGGCCAAGCAGATTCATCGCCTGCGAAGAAAGAGAAGCGCAAGAAGAAGAAGCACCGCGAGACCGACAATGCCAGTTTGCCTCAGAACGCCACGGAGGAAACTTCAGAAGACGCAGCGAATGCATCCATTGCCAATGCTATGGGTGTCAATGGATCAGAAAGTCTGGATTCCAAGCCCATTGAGGCCAGGCAAGATGAGCAGGCAAAATCCTCACCTTCAAAAAAAGAGAAACGAAAGAAGAGGAAGGAGAAGCACGGCGAGGCCAGCACTGCCGACATCCTTCAAGGCACGCCAAAAGCGATTTCAAAAGACGCGGTGGACGCGTCTCACACTGGTGCTATGGACATTGACGAAGCTCCATCCAAAATTGACGAACCTTCGCGAAATAAGCAATCCGAGCCGTCGTCTACAAAGAAAGAAAAGCGCAAGAAGAAGAAGCATGTCGAGGCACACGCGATCAACATCCCCCAAAGTACAGCAGAAGCGACGTCCGACGTACAAGATGCATCTCATACCGATGCCATGGATGTCGACCCACCAACGCGATCTTCCAAGGTTTACGGACCGTCAGATATTCCCAGCGACCCCGAGTTTCCCTTCTTCAGACAGACGGTTTCGCTTTACGAGCCAATATACCCCAATGGCTGGGCTCAACCCGTGACCAGCGCGCAGCACCAACACCTACAGCATCTCCTGAATAAATACGTCCCGTCCCTTCGCGGCGTTTTGCTCGATTACAAGAATGTGGCTCTTGGATCGTCGCCTGGCCGCTTAGCCGCCGCTACTACCGATCATGCACCCACCACGCTGAAATCCAGGGATGAGTACGCCGTGGGCTTTGGCTGGATCACGGCCGACGTGGACCTCTTTGTCCCTCGTCGCGGCGCCTTCATGGAAGGCAGCGTCAACCTCCAGACCGAAGGCCACATTGGTGTCGTCTGCTTCGGCAAGTTCAACGCCTCCATTGAGGCGAGACGGCTGCCGCCAGCTTGGAAATGGGTCCCAAACGAAGACAGCATCGGGCTGGAAGAAGGCGCTTCCGTCGTCACGGCGGATGACCACGGGGTGGTGCGCCAGATTCACAGTACGGGCTACTGGGTCGATGGGGATGAGCGTCGCATCAACGGCAGGATTCGCTTCAGGATACGCAACTTCGACGCAGGGACGAGTGGGGAGACGACTTATCTCAGCTTGGAGGGCACTATGCTTGACAAGGAGAGCGAGATGGAGTTGGTCAAGGAGGAGGCTAGAACCGCTCAGATGAGGCGAGAGAAGAAGGGCGGACGCAGGTACGAGCGCAGACGAGCTCCGGAGTTTAGCATGACGAGATTCGAGTCACAGGAGGCGAATGGGTCAGAGAAGTCCTGACAAGGTGTTTTGCCAAGGTGTCGAAGGAATTGGGGGCACGATCGAAGACAGTCTGCCTACCTTGTTGGATGGAGCTTGTTGAAAGCAAGATGCTGGACTTGTCCGCCATTTTGTGGGCATTGTCACAGTATGCCGGTTACTTGTGCAGAAGAGATCAGCTGGAGGAGAGAGCATGAGCTGGCCACATAGCGTTGTAGGGTAAAATATACCCATTCTTTCTGCATGCTGCGCATCGACTCTCTGCGTCTCATCTAGCCATAGGGAGCCGTTGCTTTCCATTCGCCAGCCGCATCGTGAGCCTGTTGATAATGCGTTGCGAGCACGAGCAAGTTCTTCGACCACCAGCACGCTTTCAAACTCTTTCAGCCTAAACATCATCTGCCCAGAAGTCCAGCACAACATATGTCGCTATTGCAAACCCATACGCCAAAAAAATTGCTGCCTCACTTCTGAGGCCCCACTTCCGCCGTCCACCTCATAGCTTCGGCAACCAAATCTAACCCACGACTCCGACATCACCAACAAGATGGCTCCGGATGCAGCGACCCAACCGCGCGGTACGTTCATCATATCACGACTTCATGCTCGTCAGTCTCTAACGAAAGCAGCTACGCGCGAGGAGATGCGCGACGCCCGCCTCCCCCTCGCGTATAGAGATAGCTGCGCACACCTGCTCATCCCGCTGAACAAGTGCCGCAAAGAGACGTGGTACGCGCCGTGGAAGTGTTCGGTGGGTGAATACCCCTCCCTTGGACGTATGGAGATGCTGATTCGCCCAAGGACGAGAGACACGGCTACGAGAAGTGCCAGTACGTCGAGTTCAAGAAGCGGGTGGCCAAGATGCATGAGTTGAGGGAGGCGAAGGGCGGCGAGCGATCGAATTAGGGCAGTGCGGCTTTGCCTATGGGATGAGGAATACAAGACCAAGATTGGGAGGAAGAGCTTGCTGCAGTGTCTTCTCGATATGGCTGTTGCCGTGCGCGGAAGTGCAGTGTGGGCAGTGGTGCGAGGCAAATAGCGGCATGATGGGAGTCTGGGCCTTGTTACGAGACGCCCAAACGGTGGGATGCTTCAGTCTTGTCGATTTCTGAGCAAGACGCCGATGCGCGGCGGACTTGAGGACATACTAGTGAGAGTAACGCCGCGGGATGTCGCCGGCTTATCCTGGCCTTCCCATTCGACACTTTGCCGTGACAAACATGTTTGGGCTCGTGTCCTGGAGTAGAAAGCTCGCACGTCGCCATCCCACCGAGACTACGCCGGAGCAAACGCTGATGTTCATCACTGTACGACAGACTCAAGTTGTGTGTCTTCCCTCGGGCCCACGGACTATGTGCCCCGGGCGGCCTCAAGGGTCCTCGGCCAAGAAATAGCATCATACTGATGGCAGAAGCTTATGGACGCCAAGCGGACCGAACAAAACCCTGTTTCGTTTTCACGTTTTGTCTCGTGTGAATGAGCGGTTTATGTTCAACAAGCAGACGTTGGGCACGCGACCGACTTGTATTTCGATTCCTTGATAGCATTTACAGACGACTGTTCGTGCAGTAATTTAAGCGTCAACCCCTGTCCTTGGTCAGGCCGTAGTCGTGACCTTTTGGCTGCGTTACGTACTTTGCACACGGACAGTCCACAACATATACATGCATGGAAGACACACGGCCGACAGGAACGGCTTGGCAAAGAAGCCGGTCCCGGTGCATTGCGCAATGTTTCCACTTATGGGCGCTGACGGCTGGGCTGCATTCGCCCAGGATCGACTGTTTCGCGGAACAGTATCACCGGGATGAGCAATAGAAATGCCGGAAGCCCGTCCCATAGCGACGCAAGTCAGATACGTCTGGACATGAGGAGTTGCTGTACCGGCGTTGTGGTTGTGGCGGAGATTTTCGCAAACTTGACAGGGACTTAAGTTAGAAAGTGACCAGTGCTTGTGAGCTATATGCTCTTACGGTCACACCTGAAACGAGGATGCTTGGATTATGCGGCTGCCAACCCTGATGGATGCAAGTCGAGGTTGAGTGTCGCCCTATCGCGCCTGCTTAGGAAAGGCACACAAGGTCTTGCAAGGAGCATCGAGACCGACACGCGCAAGCCGAGGACTATTTCCGCCGCTAACTCTTTGTTTGACCCCAATTGAAAGGCAAGAGTCTTACTTGTCGCCCTACTGATGGCCTTTAGCTTCAATCAAAGCCCAATTACAGCAACAGTATATGATCGGGTCGCGGGCCCTGGGAGCTTCATTTTCGCACAACGCGTGAAATATTTCTCGTCTAGCAGAGCATTTGTCTCATTGAACAATGTTGCGCGGCTCTTCAACCAACGCAAGCCTCGCTCAGCGCTTGAACACGCGCCATCTCTCAAGCCGATTACCTCCGGCATTATCGTCATGGTGCCCACGTTTCCGGCAGATACTTGGCAATTACAATGCCGCGGCAGTCTTGGATCACGAGAATGCGAGTTGCGTGAACGAAGCCTGCTATCATGCCATGGAAGCCAGAGAGACGTTATGAAGCTTCGGTGACGTCGGCAGAGTTTCCTCGTGTCCGATGTTATTCGACCCCTCTTTGCAGTACCTGGTGGCGCTTTTTCAAGCGTAGAAGCGCGGTTATCTGTCTCCTCGAGAGAACTCGTTGTTGTTCGGAGAATGAGACCATTGAATGATAATGGGAGCTTGTGTCCAGAAATGCACTTCGAATGAAGCAAAAGGAGTGTACAATCTTGGGTCGAGATAAGGCCTGGGATAAGATCTTTTCCCTAGGGAGCAGTCGCAACACCGGGATGGAGAGTTGTTGGAAAAGTCGCCCACTACAGATAGCTTGGTCCATGCTATTGTTGTTTGCCGAGAGACGTCAAATTTCGCCGAAGAGGCAGATTTGGACTCCAGAGGCAGTAAGTATGGACTGTGTGGTACTTGGACGAAAGCCATCAAGTACATAAAGCAGCCTGCATGTCCACGCTGGAACATGGCGCTCTTCAAGCTCGTCCTATCAGTCTTTTCCGTCCTACCAACTTGCGTTATACGAACAACCAAGCCTCGACTAAAAAAAAAATTTCACTTCATTTGTCCCCAAGGCTCATCATGAAGCTGCACGCGCTGGCGATGGCAATTTTCGCTGGCTTGGCATCCACCCTGCCGGCGTCAACGCCAGCACCTGCTCTGGGTCAGCTTGGTCTATGGGGAGATGACTGCTCAGAAAGAACCACGGACGACCTCATCTTTCGAGCGTCCATGAGAACCTTTGACCGGGCACGGCAGGCCCAGAAGCCATCCCAGTGCGACTGGTCGACCGATGGGTGCACCTTTTCGCCCAACAAGCCTGCGGGCTTTGATTTTCGACAAAGCTGCTACCGACATGATTTCGGGTATCGCAACGCCAAGGCGCAGAAGCGCTTCACCAAGGCCATGAGGAAGGGCATCGACGATAACTTCAAGAAGGACTTGTACACGCACTGCTCGCAATACGACAGCCACTGGTTCCGCTACCGCGTCAGCGTCAGATGTCGGCGTCTTGCGGACCTGTATTATATGGCTGTTCGCCGATTTGGATCGCTGGACAATGCGGGATTTAGCGTTGCGGACAACAGCGTTCTACACCTGGAGCTAGATGACGACATTGAGGGTCAGGTGGTTCCGGACGTCCTGAAGGGGCACGGGCCGGATATGACGGAGGTGGATGCTATTAGTGTTGCTTGAGCTACTGGCAGAGGAGAGTACTTGCTTTCGGGACCGAACGGGCGAATAATGTACATATAAGTAGGTTTGAACCAGGACATGCCATGATTTGACAGGGCAAGTGCCAATATGTACTCGGCATGAGCTTTACGTCTCAGCGACACTCAATGTGGGCGAATTTTTCGCGGTGATGACGGATGTAGTACTCTCGTCCCAGCCCAAGGCGTGATGTCATACGTTGATGCGACCACACGGAACAGAGGATGCTCCTGCGGCTGCAGCTGGCGTTGCAATGCGCGTCTGCCATCATCGGATGAAAACAGGTGACGGGGATGCTGGAGTGCGGCTCGTCGCGAAATCGCCCAGGCACCAGAGGCATCGAGGAAAGACGTGTTCGTCCGACTGTCTGCCACGTCTTGGACTGCAACACGCACAAGGAACAGGTGCAGAGAGGCTTCGGGACACAGCGACGATTTGTGCCAACTTTGCCGGTGCAGAATGGCAGCCGTGTCTCACGAGGTGGTTCACGTCACACCCACATCTAGTCCTGCAGCTGGCCAGGAGAGAAATGACGTGGTCACAGCCGTTGGGCACCTGGACAGGCTGCAGTCAGCTGGGCAGGGCCGCCCCAACTGGCGGCCCGCGACTAGGCACATTGAGGTTGCATTTTTAGGAAGGTCAGTCTCAGGGGACCGCGTAGCCCCTGGCCGAGAAGAAGGAATGAATTTCGACAGCGGGCTTATAAGCGATCACGGCCGCGCCTTAGTCTCGCGTCTGATCGCTTCTGATCGCTCCTACTCCTCATGATAGACGCCATTGATCGGTAATTTTTTCCCTTTTGTTTCGATTTTACGTCTCATCGTTTCGTTTTTTGCCCGGTGCAGCTAGCGAGCCGTTGTCATCGAATCTTGAATTTTGTTCTCATCGCTTTGCTTCTTTTCGGCAAGTTAATCCTCACAAGCCATGAAGATTGGCTACGTACTGTTGGCGGTCGCAGGCCTCGTCTCAGCAGAACCCCTTGTTCTCTTCATTCGCCACGGTGAGAAGCCGAAGGGTGATGAAAATGGATTGAGCGCACAAGGCAAGCGGCGCGCGCAATGTTTGCGACAAGTCTTCGGCCCGGGATCCGATTACTCGGTGGGCAAAATCATGGCTCAAGCTTACAAGCCAAGTGAGTGTTTCGTTATCCACAACGAGTTGGGCAGGTGGAGGGAAAACCACGGAGACGCATTCTCAAAGCCAATTTCCTTTTCTCATCCTCCTTGTTTTACTACAGATGGCAAGAGGAAGCGACCGTACGACACTGTCGAGCCCGTGGCCAGGGATCTCGGCCTGACCATCGATACCTCATGCGACCGCGACGATGCCAAGTGTGTCAAGAAGGCTGTCAAGGGGTACAAAGGCCCCGGCAACATCCTCATCTGGTAAGCCAAGCCCGTGGTTGAGAAGAAGCCGACGGAACTCAAGGACAGAAGGGACAGCAAGTAGGAAAAAAATTGAGTTGCCTTCCGTGGACAAAGATCTTGGACGACGAGCGCTGACATGACACGCCCCCCTCAGCTGGGAGCACAAGATGCTCACAAAGTTGGCGACTAAACTTGGCGACGATGACGCTCCCGAGTATCCCAAGAACAGATTCGACCAAATCTGGATTGATCCGGCCCCGTACACGGAGATCACTGACATCGTATCCGAAAATTGCCCGGGCCTCGATTAGAAAACGGGCAAGCTGCTGGCGACGGAGAAGGCGGCCAAACATGTACATTATTGGTCACAGAAACGGCCATACTTGAAGCATGAAAGTCTGGGAGCAACCAAGTTTATGCCGGCATAGTTTGTTTTCCAGTCATTTTTTCGGGACGATGTGACAAAGATGCTCCTCCTTGGTGGCATAAACGCCTCCAGTGTAACGACATGCTCGGAGAATTGTGCAATTCACCTTGGTCCATGGGAAGGCACATGCCCTGGCCCAGCTTGCTTCCCTTTCAGGCGCGAAAGCGCAAACATCAGCTGCGACCAAGGCTCAGCTGCGATGAGGGATTCCGCCATGTGACGCCGTGGCTTCAACTATTGAGAGAAATGTCTCAGCCAACTGGTAGCAAGCACACTCAACCCGTCTCGTCACATAGGCGGCCCCCGTCCCCTTCCCGGTCGACCCAAAAAAAAAAAAAACATAGGGCAATGCTGTGCCGCTCTCGTGACGCCCCCATGATAGCCAGACTTTTCCATGCCCCGGCATGCCTTATGCGTGCCCCGGGCGTCTCGCTGCCCGGCTTGCTTGACAGGGCGCAGGCACCCATCTTGGCGCATTGTCACGGCCAAAGCCCGTCCAACGAATGGCGCATCCGGGGAATTTTATTTTTTACCCTCGCGCTGGCTGGCCACGGAAATGCAAGCCCGGAGCTATCTCGTCCCCTCCCCCTCCTTTGCGAGTCTCTTGGCTGCAGTAAAATGACACATGACCTCACGCGCAACGGAACGCAAAGGAGACGAAAGGACGGGAACAAAACGTGAAAGACTGCTTGACGTCGGAGTATGAGCCGTGTAGGCCGAAAGTAGCACCTTATGTTGCGCATCGACGGGAAAAAAAGAAATCATGCCACAATCAGGAACGGGCCTGAGAAAGGTCATCGCGTCGCAGGGATGGCAGCCGGCCTGGGAAGCTCGTCACATTCTCGGCAAGGACCTTTTCCCCAATCAAGGGTAGTCCTTTTGCGGGGTGCATAATCTCCTTCTCGACATTGTATGTATGTACATATGTATGTACATGTACGGAGTATGTGTATGTACCTCCAGAAGGTCATCCAACCCCCTCCCCCCCCTTTCGTAAGGGCCGGACAGACGATCAAAAACAACACGGGACTGATTTAAAAGAGTCTTGGCCGCCCTGGTCGTCGATCATCAAGATGCGCGACGGGAGTAGGCCATGCAGCGATACTGGTCCCTTTTGTTCCTGACGGTGCTCTGGCGTCTGCGCGCAGAGATCGTCTTTGAACTGACACTATCATGGGAGCGGCACGCGCTGGCCGGCATATCACGGCCCATGTTTCTGATCAACGGCCAGAGTCCCGGTCCCGTCATCGAAGTCGAACAAGACGACGACGTCGCTGTTCTCGTGCATAACCGATCACCAGTCAACACGACGATGCATTTCCACGGCGAGTTTCTCCCTCCTTCTTCTTCTCCCCCCCTCATCTTCTTCTTCCATTTCATTATGACCCTTTGCTGAGCCTTCCGCAATAAAGGCATCGACATGGCCAGCAGCCCTTGGACCGATGGCGTTCCGGGCGTCACACAGCGGCCCGTACGTCCCGGATCGAGCTTCACGTACAGATTCCGCGCCACCCAGTACGGTAGCTACTGGTACCATTCGCATTCTGTCGGACAGATCGAAGACGGGATGTACGGCGCCGTGGTCATCCGTCCCCGGCGCGACCTCGATCGGCCTTTCCATCTCATCCCGGGGAACACGGTCGCCATGCGGCGCGCGGAGGCGAAAGTACGGCCCCTGCTTCTGTATGACCATATGCGCTTGACGTCAGAACAGAAATGGGACATAACACCCCGCGCCGGCGTCGAAATCAGCTGCTACGACGCTATTCTGTTCAATGGCAAGGGCAGAGTGACGTGTCTCCCTGAAGACCAGCTCACACGCCATCTGACGCCTGTGCAGAAGGCTGATTTGGCGTTGGTGCCGGGCCAGAAGTTGACTGACAAGGGGTGAGGCTGAGCAACTGCTTTTTCCCTCTGAATGTTTCCCCTTCCCTTGCTGCCGAGCTATTTGTGGATGACTTACAAGCTTCTCGGTAGGTGTCTCCCTGCCGTGGTCATGGCTGCTTTCGGGGGCGACGTCAAGGCCTATAACGCGAGCGCCATGCCGGAAGGCATCTTCGAAGGCTGCCACGCCACGCAGGGCTCGACCGAAATCATACGGGCTCCCAAGCCGTCCCGAAACCCCTGGGTGGCCATAGACATCATCGGCGCACTCAACTTCGTCAACGGCGTCGTATCCATCGACGGCCACGACATGTGGGTGTACGCCGTGGACGGGTCGTACATTGCGCCGCAGAGAGTCCACGCCCTCGCCATCTCCAATGGCGAGCGATACTCGGTGCTGGTGCGCACCAGCCGTCCTGGCAAATACCCCATCCGCTGTCACGCGAACAGCGCTCCGCAGACCATAACCGGGAGCGCTCTCCTCCGCGTCTCCGGCCGCCCGAGCAACGATACCGTCCCCTCTCCGTGGATTAACCTCGTAGGCGACCCAGTCTCGCCCAATGTCGTTTTCTTCAACCACACCCTCGCACGGCCGTACCCTGCCGAACCCGTCCCGCAGGCCTCCAACGCCACGTACGTCCTCAACATGACGCTCAACGGCGCAAGCTACCTATGGGCCCTCAACGGCACGGGCCTCGAGCCGATCTCCCTCGATGAGCACGACCCCCCCGTGCTGTTCCACCCCTCTTCCGTGTCGAAGTACACCAACGTCACCATCTCCAGCGCGCTGGGCACAGTGGTTGACCTTGTTCTGTACGCGAGCTCGCTGCGGATGCCCCCCCATCCCATCCACAAGCACGGCGTCAAGATGTTCCACATCGGCACGGGCACCGGGCCGTTCCGATGGGCGTCAGTCGACGATGCCATAAGTGACGTTCCTTGGCGGTTCAATCTTGTTGATCCCCCGAGGAGGGATACGGTCGTGTCGTTGCCAACAGGGGGGGAAGAGAGCTGGGTCGTGGTGCGCTACCGCGTTTCGAGCCCGGGTGCGTGGCTCCTACATTGCCATATACTGAATCATATGATGGGGGGTATGATGATGGTATTGATGGATGGGGTGGATGCGTGGCCCGAGGTGCCAACAGAGTATCTGGGTGTTGAGGAGGCGTGATGTTTTCCGAGCGAGCGCAGCGGAGGGCTGCATCCCCGATAAGGCTAACATGAGGACAGCGCTGGGATCTCGTTGAAATTTGGACCGGGGTTGCAGTATGTTCGTACGCCAGAGGGACGGTGCAAGGGAGGCATGCACCAGATGTTGAACAAACGAGCGTTATAGAGTGACTTGTTGTACACAGCTTCGAGAGATTTGCGGTGAGTAGGATATTGGATCTAGGGGTAATATACATCTTTATATCATGTTCGCATCATCCTTCCGATGACGTTGCCGTCGTGGTTCTGCACTTGACCCGTCTCTGAGAAGGGCATCTTGATCAAAGTGAAAGATGAAACACTGATCAACGCCGCAACTCCAGTCTGATCCCGTCTCAAATATGAAACCTCAGATACAAATTCATCTCCAAACCCCGGTCCACTAGGCTGCTGTCATTTCAATCTTTTTGCCCTTGACCGAATTCCACGGCACAATGGTAGAGCCCACGATAGACAAGGCGGCCATGGCAGCGGAGACGTAAAAGGTGTTGGTGACGGCGCCATTGTAGGCTTGGAGCACCGTCGGCAGAAACTCCTTGGGGATGAGGGTCTGCACCTCTGTGGCGCCGACGGTGACGACGCTGGAGGGGTCAAGCCCGGCGATGTGGGCATCGGCAATGTTGGAGACGAGCTTGTTTTGGAACACGTTCTGGGCGACGCAGATGAAGAGCGCGCCGCCGAGGGTCTGGGAGAAGATGATGATGGCGGTGCCGATGGCGACGTCGGCGCCGTCAAGGGAGGCTTGCACGGCAACCATGGTCTGTTGCATGCCAAAACCGACGCCGGCGCCGAAGATGATTTGGTAGCCGATCCATTTTCCGGCGCCAGAGTCCACGTCAAAGGTGGATAACAGGCCGGCTCCGATGGACATGAGAACGGTGGAGACGAGCATGAAAGGGGCGTAGTATCCGAAGGTGCTGACGAGGCCGCCGGAGAAGATGGAGAAGATGACGAGGGAGAGGATCATGGGGAGGTTCTTTATGCCCGACTGGATGGCAGAGGTGCCCTGTACGGCCTGGAACCAGATGGGAAGCTGGGGATGCAGTTAGCTTCCTCCGTGTCATGACATGAGCGAGTCTGCGGAGGAGGAGAGAACTTACATAATAGACCATGACGAAAAAAGCTGCACCCAGACAGGCACCGAAGACGGCACAGGACCAGACAGTGCGGTTGAGGAAGATTCGAGGGGGTACGGTTGCCTTCTCTTTGAGCCAGATCTGCACACCAATGAAGCCGATGATGAGCAGAGCGAAGACGACAAACAGTGCTATGATGCGGCCGTTGCTCCAGGCGTACTTGGTGCCGCCCCATTGCAGAGCCAGCAGCAGAGAGACGACGCCGGGAATGAACAGGAAGGTGCCGAGCAAGTCAAAGGATTGCAGTTGCTGCTTCCAAGTCAAATCCTTCTTAGCGACTCGGCTCTTGGGCAGCTTCAGGAACAAGATGATGAAGGCCACTGTGAGGCCACCGAATGGAAGATTGATATAAAAGCACCATCTCCAGGTGACGTGGTCGGTAAAGGCACCGCCCATCAGGGGGCCGGCGACCGAGGCGATGCCGTACATGGACCCAATGATGCCCATGTACATGGGGCGTTGACGGAGCGGGACGCTCATGTTGATGATGAGAAGAGCGCCGGAGAAGATACCGGCGGCACCGAGACCAGCAACAGCTCGACCGAGAATCAGACCGATGGAGTTTGGTGTGGCGCCGCAGACGAGGGAGCCCAGCTCGAACAGGGCAATGGCAAAGAGATAGACCCATTTGACCGAATAGAAGGTGTATAGTTTGCCGAAGATGAGTTGGACGGCGCAGGTTGTGAGGAGATAGGCCGAGCCGTACCAGCCAACATCTTCTAGGGCCTTGAACTGATCCGTGATTCTGGGGATGGCGGTGGCGATGATGGTATTGTCCTGCAGCAAACAATCGTGTTAGTGCTGGCTCCTGGCTGTCTGTATGCTTGCTCAGGGACGCCAAGAAGAGGGGACTCAGACGTACCAATGCCATGCAAAACACCGACAGGCACAATGCCATGGTGATGAGGCCCAGTCGCCAGGCGGCTGGATATTCTTCATCTTGCGGTGCAGCCTTGTCCTGCTCTGATGCTTCATTTGTCACTCCTTGTTGCTTTTCGGGGGGAGAAATGTCTTGCCCGGCTTCACTGCCCACCACCGCGGGACTTTTCCGTGGTTTGTCGGCAACGTCAGTCGCATCATGCGCGACTGCCCGATCTTGTCCGGAAGACACGGAGGGAACTTCGGTGGAGCTCGCCGAGCCGGCCATATTGGCGGAGGCCGAAGGGTTGGTTGGTTGGTTGAGAGGTTGGCGTGGCCCGTTCTTTTGATTCAACCGCCTGCTATAATACTCCCGAACCCAGACAGGAGACCAACGTGTTTTCTGGGCCGAGACACGAGAGCAACAATGACTTGAAAATTTTGAAGCATGCAGGCTGCGAGAAGAGACAATAAAGCGGGCACCACACGACCAATAAGTACTTTACTATCCCACCGTATGCGACTCGTTGGCAAGGAGAAAAAGGGCCATACCATTCTCAGAGCGCCGGGGGGGGGGGGGGGGGGGGGGGGGGGGGGGGGGGGGGGGGGGGGGGGGGGGGGGGGGGGGGGGGGGGGGGGGGG